>JASDQU010736090.1:72560-108532 GCA_032191745.1 Picea mariana | reverse complement strand
TCTTGGAGGCCATGTAATCACAACATGGGATCAGATGAAACATAAATTCCTGCATAAATACCAGGACTATTTCTGAACAAGAGAAAAAATGGAAGAACTATTCAAGATGATACAAAAAGAGGATGAAAATCTGGAGGACTTTGTAGAAAGGCTACAGTATAATCTACAAAGATCTAGTCACCCTGATGTAAGTAAAGATATTCTTAAAACAATATTATTAAAAGGAGTAAGGGATGACTGTCTAGATATGCTAAATATGCTTGGAAAAGGGGACATATCTAAAGAATCATACGATGAAATTGTTAACCTATGTAAAAGATGTTCAAGAGGAGCTTCAAGAAATAGATCAAATAGCAGGGATACCACATTTTCAAGAGTTCAAAAATCAGCCAGTGGGGGAACAACAAGAGACGAAATAGGTAATTTACTTGAAGGTTTTAAAACTGAAATGTTAAGCTCTTTTGCCTCACAAATTGATACCCTGCAGATTCAAAAGAAACAAGCCAAAGCAGAAGCAGCTCTGTCCATCTTTTGTTCTAAATGCAGAGACAAGCACCCATGAAGGGAATTCCCATTGGACAAAAAGCCACTCTGCACTATCTATGATAAAGATCATGAAACTCAACAATGTCCTTCTTTACCAAGGATCAAGGCAGCATTACAACCAACTGATGAAGAAGTTGAAGATGTCTATCTGTTGACACAGAGAAGGCAATGGCAACCCTGGGGACAAGGTATGAATCCTAATATGCCATTTACATATTCTAATCATTGGAATAACTATCCTTATTTTAATCAAATGAATTACCCACCCATGCAACAAACTAGCCCACCCTTTGTTGATCCGTCAATGTGGACTCCTTGGCCTCCACAACAACAACAACCGTATCTGAACCAATGGAATCCAAATTGTAGAGGACAACAACCCCCGTTCCCAAATTAATTACCTCAATCACAATTTCTGCAACCACTCTCCTTACCATCAAGTACTCCACCAAACAATCAAGGCCCCAAATACCTGTAAAACCTAACCCTAACCCCAATAATAAAGTTGTGCAGTGCATTGATATTCATAACCAACCTACATTTTCTCTTCTCCCTACGCAATGCAATGATATTCATTTACGATCTAGGAGAATAGTAGAACCTATCATAGCTGATGTTACCTCTTCTGATAAAGAGGAAACAAAAGAGCATGATGTACCTGAAGAGGTACAATCATCCTCTAACACTGTTGTTGAAACAACAAAACCACCATTTCCTGAGCGTTTAGCTTTGACTAAAATGCTTGAGCCACCTGCTCTCAATCTTCTAGGGGAATTACAAAATCTTTATGTCAAAATTCCTCTATTACAAGCACTCCGAGATGTACCAATTTATGCCAGGACTATGCAAGACATTTGTGTTAATAAACCTGGTAGGAAAATTAAATATCCCCTTATAGTTCATGTCATGGGTGACTTGTCTGCACTAATGTCAGGTAAAGTTCCCCCAGTTAAATATGGTGATCTCGGCCACCCTACCGTCTCAGTACAAATTGGAAAAATGATAATCCCTCGAGTCCTGGTAGACTTAGGTGCCGCTATCAATATTATGACTATGGAAACCTCACAACTATTACAACTACAGAATGAAATCAGGGACACCCCAACTATCCTAGAAATAGTTGACCATTCTACAATCAAACCGAAGGGAGTCATTGAAGACCTAATTATCTCAGTGGAATCTTGGAATTATCCAGCTAACTTTGTGGTATTACAACCTAAAACAAAGTTGGGGGGGGCACCCTCTAATTTTGAGCAGGCCTTGGCTAGCCACAACAGATGCTTTTATCAACTATAGATTAGGTTCAATGACAATTTCCAATGGTTACGAGACTAAATAGCTTACCCTCTACCCTCACGCTACACCCTTGATTAATAATTATAATTCTATATGGGTAGACTTTGATGATCAACTTACTCAACCCATCTTGACTATCAGACAAGCCTTAAGCCTTAAAGATGCCAGAGGATGAAGTAATTAATAATTTTATTTGTGAACCCTCCTCTGTGACTCCAGAAACTCATAACCAACTAGCTTCACTTTTGGAGTCAGATAATCAGGAAAACCTTAACTCTGAAAACCCACCTCAAACATCTGCCACCATCTCTTCTAAAAGCATAACAGTAGAAATTGAACCTGGCAAAACACTGAACATAAACCCTAACCTGACAGATGCTGAAACACAAAAATTAATGAATTTACTTCTTGAACATAAAGAAGAATTCACATGGGACTATACAAATATGAAAGGAATCTCTCCCGAATTATGTACTCATCGTATATATATCAAGGAAGATTGTCGACTGATCTGCCAATCTCAACGACGAATGAACCCTAATTTAAGAGAAATCCTTAAAGAAAAACTTCAAAAATTGCTCAATGCAGGGTTTATATATCCTATATCAGACAGTGAATGGGTTTCCTCGTTGGTAATAGTTCCTAAGAAAAATGAGAAATGGAGAGTATGTGTGGACTATAGAGCCTTAAATAAAGCTACTCAAAAAGATCACTTTCCATTACCATTCATTGATCAGGTGTTAGACAGTTTGTCAGGGAAGAATTTTTTCTCCTTTTTAGATGGTTTTAGTGGGTATAATCAGATCAAAATTGCACCGCAGGACCAAGATAAAACCACTTTTACTAGCCCTTGGGGAACTTTTTCTTATAGAGTTCTCCCATTTGGACTATGTAATGCACCAACAACCTTTCAAAGAGCAGTTATAGGAATATTTTATGATATGCTTAATCACTCTATGAAAATTTTTATGGATGATTTTACCCCTTATGGCGTTTCTTTTTAGGAAGCACTACAAAACCTTGAGAAAGTACTTAAATGATGTATACAAGCTGACCTCTCCTTAAGTACAGAAAAATGTCATATGATGATGAGTGAAGGAATAGTGCTTGGACATTTTATTTCATCTCAAGGAATTCAGGTGGATCCATCCAAGATACAAGTCATTAAAAATCTTCCTACTCCCAAAACCCAAATAAAGGTAAGAAGTTTTCTAGGACATGCTGGATACTACAGAAGATTTATCAATTTTTTTTCCAAAATAGCTTCTCCCCTGTTTGTGTTACTGATGAAAAATGCCGAATTCAAATGGACTAATTCTTGCCAGGAAGCATTTAATACACTTAAACATCAGTTATCTACAACTCCTATTCTAAGAGGACCTGATTGGACACTTCCCTTTCATATATCCTCTGATGCTTTAGATACTGCAATAGGAGTTGTCTTGGGACAAGAAGAAAATCATCTTCCTTATTCTATTTATTTCATTAGCAAGAATATGACTCCTGCTGAACTTAACTATACAGTTACCGAAAAGGAATTTTTAGCAATTATCTATGCTATTAATAAATTTCGACATTACGTCACTGGCTACTCTACTCTTGTCCATACTGATCACTCAGCTATCAAATATCTAATGAACAAAACTATCACAAATGCTAGAGTCACCAGATGATTACTATTATTACAAGAATTTGATATTACAATTGTAGATAGACCAAGAAAAGAAAATGTAGTTGTTGATTTCCTTTCTCGGTTAACACCTGATGATGATACCCCAGTATATGATTATTTTCCTGATGAATATCTATTTGCAGTATCTGCTCACTCACCATGATATGGAGACATCACTAACTACTTGGTTGCAGGGAAGTTACCACCACACCTATCCCACCGGGAGAAAAGAAAAATCATTCAACAAAGTGCTCGGTATAGTTGGATAAGTGGGTGTCTTTTCCACACAGGACTTGATCAAGAAATCCGAAGGTGCATTAGAGAATATGAGGTTTATGATCTACTAAAAGCTTGTCATGATGGCCCATGTGGAGGGCATTTTGTTGATAAGAGAACAACACATAAAATTCTCAGGATGGGGTATTATTGGCCCTCACTTTTTAAAGATGCAAAGAAATATGTCCGGGCCTGTGATAGCTATCAAAAAATGGGCCAACCTAATCATAGAGGTGAAATKCCATTAAACCCCCAGATAGTACTTGAACCATTCGAAAGATGGGCCTTAGACTTTGTAGGACCCATTAACCCCCCATCTAATCAAAAAGTTTACATAGTGGTCTGCACAGATTATATGACCAAATGGGTGGAAGCTAAAGCACTCCATAGAGCGACTGAAGAAGCAGTTCTAGATTTCCTATTTGAAGACATCTTCATCAGATTTGGAGTGCCAAGAGAATTAGTTACAGATGGGGGACCTCCTTTCACTTCTCACGGTTTTAAAGCCACCCTTCAAAAATATCATATTCAGCATAGAATGACTACAGCATACCACCCCCAAGCCAATGGACAGGTGGAAAGCACAAATAAAGTAATAGAAGCCATTCTTACAAAAATAGTGAAGGAAAACAGAAAGGACTGGTCTCACAGGCTCCCTAAAGCATTATGGGCCTACAGAACTACCTGGAGAAATACTACAGGATTCTCTCCCTATGAATTAGTTTATGTAAAAAGTGTTGTCTTTCCTGTGGAATTTGAAATCAAAACCTTAAGGACTACTTTAGCTGTCAACCTTGATTTGACCGATGCACAGACAGCCAGGTTGCAGCAGCTTAATGAATTGGATGAAAAAAGACTAGATGTCATTCATCAGACAACTATGATTCAACAACAAAGGTCAAAATGGCATGACAAAACTATCAAGCATAAGCAATTCCAAAAAGGTAATTAGGCCCTACTGTATGATTCCCGGTTTAAATAATTTCAAGGGTAACTACATACAAGATGGCTTGGACCTTTCGAAGTGGACACTGTTTTCCCCAATGGAACAGTAAGGCTCCTCACAATCGATGACTCTAAAACACTGTTACTTGTAAATGGTCATCGGCTCCGTCTGTACCAATGCCCTATTTCCAAAGAATATTTTAAGACCACATGTGTGACAGACTCTCATTACCTCTTTTAAGAGGGGCCTCCTACCCCTCATTGCAATTAATTCTTTTTAATTTAATTTCTTTAGTATTAGATTAGATTTCGTTTACTAATAATCCCTGTCAGGAAATAGCATGTTACAATTGATTTTTGTAGATTCTCAATCAAAGCAAAGGCCTACTAAGAAAGGACGATCTTACTTCAAGAAGAGCCAAGATTCCCCATTGCTGAAACACCATTGTTCAACAACTTTTTGCCTTTTCCCCCATTGTTGAAACACCACTGTTCCACAAGTTCTCGCCTTTCTTTTCCCATTGTTGAAACACCACTGTTCAACAATTTTTCACAATTTTCCCCATTGCTGAAACACCACTATTCCACAAGTTCTCTCCTTTCTTTTCCCATTGCTAAAACACCACTATTCAACAATTTTTCACAATTTTCCCCATTGCCGCAACACCACTATTCCGCGATTTTTCACATTTTTCTCCCATTGCTGAAACACCAATGTTCAATAATTTTTCACATCTTCCTCATTGCTGAAACACCACTGTTTAGCAATTTCTCCCTTTTTCCCCATTACTGAAACACCATTATTTCATCAATTTCTCCCTCTTTCCTCATTGTTGAAACACCAATGTTCAGCAATTTCTCCCTTTTTCCCCATTGCCGAAACACCACTATTCCGCAATTTCTCCCTTTTTCCCCATTGTTGAAACACCACTATTCAACAATCTCTCCCTTTTTCCACACTGCTGAAACACTACTGCCTCAACAATATTCTGCAATATCACTCTTCAACAAACATTTCTCCATTATTTCCTTGTTGCTGAAACACCAACTTTTTAGCATTCTCTGTCAATAAGATTTTGCGCTCTCATACTACATTTTGTCCTTCCAGTAAACAAATCCTTGATACAATTCCTCTAACAAATCAAAAGTCTCTGCCATGGCTACTGTAGAACTATTATGGACAGGCACTATATTTTGTTTGAAGTACGAATCAAAAGGTAAAGATGAGGTATGTAAACTTTATATGTAAATACAATTGAACTATAGTTAATGAGAAGATTCCAACTCATTATTACCACTCATGTAAAATCATTATTTCAGCCATACTTGAGGGGGGGGGAATATTGAAATCTTATACCATCATTTCAGACGAACCAACCACCGTCATTCTTTTTTTTTCACCATCCTTTCATTTGTTTCACCACCATTTGCATGCCTTCACCCAAAAAACTCACTCTGCACAGAAGCGGTTACTTGACTCTCTGACGGTGCATTTTACTGAGTTGTTAGCTATGGGAGGCCTTGTTATATGGTACGAACCCACCACGACAGCCCTGTTAGAACTATATCTAGAAGTCTATCAATTTTTTCTATAGGCAGGATGGCTGGGTTATTTTCAGAGGCTCCAGGGATTTGATCAACAACAGGTTCTTCAATTTTCTTGAAATCTCCAGGAAGATCATTCCATTGTTCAAGGGGTTCGGATTCCAGTTACAGAGGAGGATATAGCATAGGTTTCGGGTCTACCTACCAATGGCATTCGCTGGTTCAGCCACAAACATATCATCCTTAATGCCCAGCAGGATTTCCTCTTGCCAGGGGAACAAATTGAACCTAAAGGTTGGGGTGTCAGACTTAGCTCGTTGCCGCCTCCATGGCCGAAAGTTGCAAAGTTTTTCAAGCACTACCTTACCTGTGAAGGCCGATACTAGGTAGTCTACCAGTACGATTTTGTCATGTTGTCTCATTTACGACATGCTAGATTGGTGAACATTCCTTATTATCTGCTCGGATATCTTAAAAATATGTCGCACTACTGTAAAAAGGCTAAAAATCCCGCCCTTTCCCTCACCCATCACTGTCTCTCTCAACTACTTATCCAAAAGGGTTTTTCCCAAAAAAACCCTCCCCTAAGCAACCCACCCATAGACCCCCAAGAAGTTGTTGAATATCCTGAAAATATTCAGGAACAACAACCACAAAACCCTCCAGATCCTCCGGAAGTACCTAACAGTCCGCCTATAGACCCAATCAATCCAATTAACCTCCCTACCATACCAAGCCCGTCCCACATTTTACCAGAATCATCCACTCCTGTCGTTCATATCCTTAGCGATGATTCTGAACCAGACAACTCTCCCTGTCCCATCACTGAGGTAAAGCCCCCATGCAAACGAAAGCAAATTCCTTTTTTTCAACCCTTTTTACAAAGAAAATGAACAAGGGCTTCAACAAGGGCAACCACTACTGCCACTGCCCTAAACCCCCAACCCATCTGACTAAAACCTCGTACACCTCCAACCTCCCAAATTCCAGAATCTTTACCTATTCCACCCACGGGCACTGAAACACAAGAACCAGAGGCCCAGTGTGTTGCGACATCATCCTTTTCAAATCAAGTAGCTGAAACACAAGAACCAACTACTCATCAAGTAGCTGAAACACAAGAACCAGTTACTCATCAAGTAGCTGAAACACAAAAACTAGCTACTCATTTAGTAGTTGAAACACAAGAACCAACTACTCATTTAGTCGCTGAAACACAAGAACTAGCTACTCATTTAGTAGCTGAAACATAAGAACCAGCTACTCATTCAGTTGCTGAAACACAAGAACCAGCTATAGCTGTCACACAAGAACCAGCTACAGCTGAAACACAAGAACCAGTTGTTGATATTGTTACCAAGACATAGGAATCAGATGCCCAGGGTGCTGCAACATTACTTTATTTACATCAAGAAGTTGAAACACAAGAATCAGATATCGATCCTGTAGCAGCTCCAAAAGAACCAACTAGTGTGGATGTGACTATTACACAAGAACCAGTCACCCCTCAACCAGAACCAACAATGGCCTCTATCTTACAAGAAAATGAGTTCCTAAGGTCTGAACTAGAAGCCTACAAGCAAGAGCTAGCCATGGCAAAGGAAGCCTATGAAAAGAAACTTAAATTGTACACCCTAGCTTGCATAGTGACCATGACAGAGGAAAATACAACAGAGAATCTGTGTAGAGAGTATATGTGCAGTCAATGTGGGGACATCTATTATCAAGCAGGCTACAAAGTAATTCAAATTTCAATGCCAGGAGCTTCCCCTGCACCTACGACTTTTGTAGTCAAAGAAGAACACCCTATTGTTACACAAGAACCAGCAGGACCTTCCAAAATTAAAACTGAACCCTGGCCTACAACAATTGTCAAATCTGAAACCCATGTTTTTGTTAATAAAGTTGTACAAACACTGCCTATTGATGAATCTTCCCCTCCTAGCCAAATCAATACCCACACCTTTGTGGAGAAAGCCACTCAGACCCTACCTCAGCCTACCACTTGCAATGTTGAAACACAAAATCAACCATGGGATGAGCAGGCAATAGTAGACAAATGGAAAAAAGAGTCTGCTGTTACATAGGACAAAAGCCTGCAGGAACACAGACTACTCTGGCTAAACCATATCTATTCAAACTGGGAAGCTTTGGAGCAAACACGCTAGGAATCCCATGCCCATAAGAAACAGAATAAAGAGCTAAAAGGCAAATTGCTCCTAATATTTGACTTGACACAAAAGTTGTTGGTTGTAAGGAAACCATCCTGCAATTACTCTTTGTTCCTCATGGAACGACTTACATTTTTTCAGATTAAATCAATCAAAGAAGGAAGACCCCATGCAGTGTTAAATCCATCAAATTTTGTTAAAACCTTTGCAGAAGCATCTGCTATGGATCAACACCTCCTCTGTGAGGTATATTTTCATAACGAGGCCATCCCTAAAAACCGACAGCTTAACCTTAACTCTCTTGTTGGTGACATCCAGATTCAGGCACTCACCTCTTTCCTTAACAATCAAATTATATGGCAGGATGACTTCCTAGCTGCCAAGCATAACGAGGATAACCGCCTTCTCTAGATACGGCCAGAACCACAAAATGTTTCCACCTTTGTTATAGAGTATTATCAGTTTTTGAAGAAACCAGGGATGACTCAACACATTCGGCAACTACAGACAACAGTGCTTCAGAATTGTCAATAGTTCATTAAATCCACAGAGATTGCTGCCCTACAAGCAAATAACATGTTTTGGCAACAATCTACTGGGAAAAGATAGGAGCATAATCCCTTTAGCCCCACTAATCTTGAAACAACAATCTCCAGGGTACCTAGCTACATCAAGTGTGTTCAGCAATGTGCTGAAAGCTAGATAGGTTATCAGTTTCATTTTCCTATCCTGTGGATGCCAACAGAGAAATATCAAGTTCATTATAAGTTTCCCAAGAAGGCCGAAACAACAGCTTAGCAAAGGCTACAATGCATTCAAGGATTCAGAGCTCCAATAGATAGCACTTTCCACAGCTACTGCTTAAGTAACTTGCACGCTCAGAGTCAATATTCAGATTCAAATTTAGATTGAAGTTTCCTGAGGACATGCAACCTTTTAAGTTGGGGGGGATGTTAGGACCCTATAATGTACCTTTTTTCTCACACTTTTTTCTACTATTACATCCTTTTTTCACTCACATTTAAACTCACATTATCACCTTACCCTATCTTTCCAAAGGTATATAACGTCTCTTCTCTTTGCTATATGTTTAATTTGTTTTGCATATATTTTAGATTACTCTCATACTTAACCATTGATCAGAAATATATAAGTGTTGAAACAGTTTGAACTGCAGATTATCATTTATGTTTGAAGGCCCGTTGCTGAAATAGTCAAAAGCACACAAACCCTATGGCCGAAACAGTCTGTGGTCTATGATGCTGAAACAACAACTTATACAAGAAGAAGCTGTTACACTCTCCGTGGTCTACGATGCTGAAACAACAACTCACAAAAGAAGAAGTTGTTACACTCTCCATGGTCTATGATGCTGAAACAACAATGAAGTTGTTACACTGACCACAACAGCCGCACCTTGAGCCATAATTAACCATCGTTGTTGCATGAGACCACGTTGTTGAAACAGTCAGAACGCAAATCCCATTGCTGAAACAACCCGCGATTTGTGATCCTGAAACAACATACAACAGCAGTAACAAGAAGATAAATAAGGAAGTTGTTATTCCAGCCGCAATAGAAACACCTCACTCAACAACTTTTCAACTATTGTAATAGCATTCTGTTACGGGAGACCAGGATATCCTATTCCAGTATAGAGATTTGATCTGACTAAGAATAAGATTCAGAGGCGCACTTGTAATTTGATGATCAAATTGTATCGAGGGGATTCTCCTCTTTAAATAAGAGGAAATCATCATTAGAGAGGATCTTCTTTTTGGCTAAGAAAGGATTTACAGAGAAGGACGTGTTTTACTTCAGACATTGTAACATGATACATTTGATAGATGAATAAAAGATTGTTCTCAGCATTTCTCTCTAGTTCCTTTCATTTCAGAGGAATCTTGTGAGAAGGGAGGGCCCACCTTCTTCACAAGATTCACCCATTAGCTTTGTAGTGTGTTAGTGTTATTTCTGTTCATGCCTTGATTAAATTATGTTTTGCTGAAACACTACTTTACTGAACTCTATCTTACTGAAACTCTGCTTTACTAGTTGTTACATTATTTTCATATAATTCATGCTTGGGTAACTGTTAATCATTCTAGTTAGCAATCCTGTTTGGTGAATTTATGAAAGCGTGATAATCAGGGATAGGTGCTGAAGATTGCTGCTTGGAGAATAGGGTCATGTTCTCTGTTAAAAGATAGTTAGCCTTCAGTGTGTGTCAATCATTTCAATTAGCAATGAGTTCATGAAAGTGTGATGATCGGAAACAGGTGTTGAAGATTCCTGCTTGGGGAATATGGTCCTATTCTCTGTTACAGAATAGTTGGTCTTTCCTTTTACAGCATCTTGAAGGATTTCTTTCCTAGGTTGTTATTTTCTTAATGTAATCCAAGATTCTTTGGATAATTATTTCTTTAAACTTTGAACTCTGCAATAGGTAGGTTGTTTTCCTGTAATTCAAAGTAGAGCTTCATTTTGTTCAAGGCAAAGTGTGATTAATGTATTTTTACTACAACTCTAGATTGCTTTTGAGATTGAGCATATACAGTGCATGATTACCTTTGAAATAAACAGACTTCCCTGGGTTGACAATTTATGTAGCACTTGATTGTTTAGTTAAATAATAAATTATAGTGACCAACATGTCTAAGCTCTGGGTATCCTCTTTTCTTTCACCTTCTGAAAACTTTCAAATGAAAACCAGGGATATCAAGTGTATTTATGTTTTTCTATAGTTCAATGTTTCTGTTGTGTTAGAATCCTTATAAGTGTATTTGCATCTAGCTTTAAAAATCCTTGTAAATTGGTATCATAGCCAAATTATTGTTGTAAGTGTTCCATATAACAACACCATAAGCCAAAGTGTTTCCATATAATTTCTGAGGTCAGGTTGGATTCTACTCAAGTTTTATGTACCCTAAAATGTATTGTTTTTCTCAATTGTAAAAGTTTCTCTTGATAATAAATAATGGCTTTGGTTCTACCTATTTATGTGTCATACATTTCGAGCCTTATGTTCAAAAGAAAAGTAGATGAGAAGTGATAGTTAGACAGAAGACATGGGAGAATATGTTGTTTCTAAGTCGAGTATCTAAGACATTGTTGCAACATTAAAGAAAAGAGCGCTTGCGAGTCCGCATTCATCTTTTTCTTTAGGTTCTATTTAGTTTATGCTCTGTTAATGGTTGTTTTTCCTGCCTATGAATTTTTTTATTGAAACTCACAGTAGAAATCAAATATGACACATTATGTATCTGGTTCAAGTGAGTCATTTGATTTATCAAGGGATGTTCTGAAGCAAATCTTCATGGTTTAAAATTTTTCTTTCAACTTCCAAGAATTTTGATCCTCTATACAATACTAGAGTTATTGGACAAGAGTTTGAACTTAACCCAAACTAGTCATTACCTGAAATTACTCCTATAATATTTATGATTTATCTAAATTAAATTTTAGGGATGCTACCCTCATACGTTATGTGTCTACAAACGTCCCTATATCTCTTTCAAAGATTATTTATCAAATATACCTCCTCCATCATGAAGATATTGAGTGGGATTTAGAATAAGGATATCAGTATGTCCACTTAGCACTCATCCAATTTGGCATTAATCCTTTAGTTAGACCAGGACTCAATACTTCCTGTCTTTTCTATGTTGTGGATTCCTGATATAATTATTTCCAAAATTCATTGATAGGTGGATTCCAAGCCCCACTGCATAATGGCCCTGTTTGGTCTTTTTTTTTCCTAGGTTACAAGTTTCACTTACTGATCCCCATATCCTTGATTTTATACAAACATATATACAATTTTATGGGTTTGATATGTCACCCAGATATGAAATTTCTCAATTACATACAACTGTGTGTATGTGATTTATGTCTATTACTCTTCCTACCTTGAATCCTAAAATTCTTACTTGTGCCACTCGTGAAGGTGTGGTGTTAGGACCGATAAATGTTACCCCGATCACTCTGAGATTTACAGAACTTTCAATACCAGAAAAATGGAATGCTAAATACACCATCTTTCATAACACATATCTTCCTCCTTCTGAGCCACAACATATCACAATATGCCAAATAGATAAAGGTCGTGTTCTCAGATTAGGAAGATCATAGAGTGTTAGAATAGACACTCCAAGGTCTGTTGATCAAATCATAAATTCTAGACCGAGTATCTCTGGCTCTACATCTCAGCCTATATCTACTGAGTTAGATGAACATATCTAAAATCACAAAACCAAACACTGTTCTTGTAAATTTTGTGAAGCCCCCTCCTTTGTTCCTACTAGGTATAACTCAAAACTAGGTTCATTTGAAAAGTATAGATATATATCATTCTCTCCTCTTCCTCAACCTTCTTCATTTCAACCAAAATATATAGGACAATGCTTTGACTATGATAATTATCTTCAGATCATTTCTCCTCGGGAACTCAAAATGTTTAAATATGATATACCTAAAGAAAAGGAAACATTAGGAAAATCAACCATAATTCTTGAAATATATCTGGGTCCAGAAAATTTCACTCCTAAATACAAAGAGAGAACTCTAATAGTTGATATGAATTCTACCTAGTATATAAAATCCTCTCAAGAAAAATACCAAGACATCATTAGAATGAAAAATTATTCCAACTATATCAGTCTATTTGCTTAGCACAAAACATAGATGATATGGCACAAGATATCCTACAAACAAAATCCCATTTCACTGGTATCCATATAGACTTAGATAAATTAGAATCCAGTTCCACTGCCAACTCGAGAAAACTGGATGAATTAACAAAAATGTTGGATATAATTATGGAAGTTCTAATGGATTTAAGGAAAAATATGAAAAGAGAACAAGGTTCTCCATCTCCTCCCTTGCCTTTAGTATATTTTAGTCACCAATATTATCCCTTTCTTTATCCTGAATCCTCCTCACCAAAATCTCAGTTTCCTCTACTAAAGGGAATAAACAATCAACACTCGAAGCTCCCCAAGATACAAAAAGTTATAGATTTGGCCCAAGAAAAACTTCATATGATTAAAAACTAGTTATATCAACAACTAGTTGAAATCAAAGCTATAAAGGAAGAACATCCTGAGTCTTGCCAAGATAATCAAGGTAGTACACCAAGAGCAACAGGTGATCAAGGAAATTAGTCATTTCAAATTGCTTGGCAAAAGTGGTGTAATGTTAAATACGGATCTAAGCGTAAAATTCCATATGAGGCTACAAACTCTGAGGATCATTCAAGTTTTAGTAGATAAAACATAGACCCTTCCCCCATCTCAAATCTAAATTGTAAATCTAAAATGGAAATAGAGATGGTCATACAAAAATGGAATGCTTGGGAAAAAACCCCAAAATCCATTTTTAAGAATAAAATAACTTGGAGTGAAATAACACTCAGATTGACATGGGGTTTCACTAATAACCTTGATATTTGGTGTCAACTCCTTAATATTGAGGATAAAATCCACATGATGGAATATGAAAAACCCCTTGAAGAACTCACCAAAGTTGTCTTGAATGAGTTTTATGGGAAAATGAAAGTCAATACTTGACTATACTCAGACTTGTTCATGAGACAACGCATGTGTAATATTAAGGATTTTCTTACATTTTATTACATAATGCAAGAATTACTATATAAATATTGAGATACTAATAATCCTTCTTACCTTAGGAAATACCTTTCTGCTATGCCTGGAAAAATTCCTGACTTAGTACAAGAAAGAATGGAAGAAGGATATACAGACATTGAAGAACTCTCTGTTGTCAGAATTCATGAATATATAATGACCACACTGCAAAAATAATGTTTCCGCAAGAAAACTACAAAATATGTAAAAAAAGTAGTTAGGATTTGATGGATTTGTGTGTGATATTTTCTCAAGAACTTACCATTTTGGTTGTAGCAAAGCTAAAGGAAACAAGAAAAGTTGTGGAGATAATTGCAACTACAAAACCTGCAAATCTAGATCTTATTTTAGGTCTAAGTATACTTATCCTAAGTATCAAACAAAGAAACTAAGACATTTCTTTAGACAAGATAAGAGACCAGTGAATACCTTCTTTAAGAAAAGGAAATATCCTAACAAGAAAACAAATTTCTACATATGCCATAATCCTAGCCAATAGGCTAATGAGTTCCCTCTACAAGGAAAGACCAAGTTCCATCATAATATGGTAGATATTTTCTCCATGCTTACGATCCAGCTGAATGGGACTTGGTAAGTACTCATTCATATGGTGAATATTTATCAGTTACAGACACATCTAATTTTGAGTGTAATTCTTATTCTCCTCCTAATGTACATACACTAGAAATCACTTCTGAATATGATTCTACCACTTCTGAAGCTTGTTTTCTCTCTCTTCATGATATCATAATGTTTACTATTTCTCATTACCTCCTACTGAAATTAGATCACAAATCTCCACCCTTCATCTCCATCTCTTATCTCTTACTCTTGGATATTTTAGACTCACTAGATAACTTCATTTTGATATGTCCTCTCTACAACAACATCTCTCTTATATTACACATCCCATCATGGTGAATTTGGAAGAATACTATCATTCTGACAAATATTTTAACCCTAAACCTCCATCTTCACAAGATGCTACTTCTTCGAACATTCCCCTGAATTCAAAGCCTCTAAGAAAGTTCGTTCGCAAAGAACCACATTTCCTACACCAAAGAAAATCCTATGCTAACAGAAAACGTGACCCAATAAGAATTATTTCTCTAAAGCCGAAGAACAATGGGTAAATACTGCCGAAGACCAATCCCGTCTAATGGAAATCCCTATTTCTATTGAAATATTAGGAAGACAGATCAAAGAAAAAGAAGAAATGAGAAATGAGAAAAAAACTTTGGCCTTAGAAATTTTTAATTATGTCAAGTCTGATAAAGCATAATAAGAAGAACTAAAAATGAAAAGAGATCATTTTCATGAAAAAGAAATAAATCAATATCTTGAGAAAATGTTTGGCCCCCAACAACAAATCAAGATGACAAAACAAGAAGTTGAAAATCTAATACCAAAATATCATTATGTCATGACTTTATACCCTGTCTGTAAAGGATTGAATGATAGGATAATCATCATTGTTGATATAAAATTACCTAGACATAATTCCTATTCTTTATATGCACAGATTGATATAGGATAAATGTGCTCTTGTGCATAATTTGGAGCCATTCCATAGTATTACTAGCATCCTATCCAGGATTACTTTACAACTGTCAATGAAAATAAAATGCCAGGATTACTATTCTTGAATGGGATTAATACTTTTTTCAATATGCATAACTTTGATAATGGATATGACATATTGCTAGGGCATGATTTTGTCAATAAATATTTTCCTATGACTATTGGGACTAATCAAGTAACTTTTACAGTCCAAGGAAAAATCATAACAATCTCCAACAAAGAAAGTTTTGAAAATAAGTTCCAAGACAAAATAGCCAATGTTGATGAGTTAGAATTATCCATAGAGAAATTGGTTAAATTGAAAAAGATTGCCAGACATGAAAAACTCCATGTGTTATAACCCTAAATTGCACCATACATGCTTACCTGGCATCAGGCACACTCATTGCCCTTCATTGCCAAAACATCTGCTGAGAAACCTCTTTAAAAATCCTTTTGGGTAAAGGTACACGCGCCCTAACCCACTACTGCATGCGGGTGAACGCTGGCAGGCCTACTACAGCCCGCGTTTACCTAATAAAGCACAAAAACAGGAAAGTTGTCGATGGGACAAAAAGCTATGGGTCAGTTAACTAAAACTCCCGGACATGCATGGCCGAGAGTTCATCCAAAACCCTAGCTCCTTCTAGCCTATAAAAGAAGGGGTAGGGGTACTATTTGGAAGGAGGAAAAAGATAGCGAAGAAACTCTGCCCAATTGCCAAGTCCATTTGTCCCAACCCTTTAGCCTTTCCTCAATCCCAAGGAGAATTAACGCAAAGCAGTTGGAGGACAAAGAAGAGGAGGATCCCAGGATTAGGATCAAGGAGCGGTGGCCGGTCTCGACTTTGATTGTAAGTTGATTCATTTTGAAAATAATAAAAAGAATACTTTTCCCGTCCCAAATGCATGATTTATCTATGATTTGTGTAATTTATGCTTAATTTCTAACCCTCAAGTAGAGAAATAGCATGCATGCGTAGTGTTTTGTCTTGATTGCAGGTTAACTTTGGAAGGAGCAGAGCAAGGAAGAGGGCAAAGCGCAACGGAGGATCTACACCAAACATCAGTAAAAAGGTTAGTAGTTCCTTTCCATGCATGTGTCTTGAAAGAGGGGTTTAAGTTTTGGGGTGGTAGGTTAAAAGGTCATTTCTTTAAGGTCAAAATATGCATGCAAATCAGACCCTAGTTTGCTAGTCCGTAGGGTATTATTTCTCAACAACACCATGGATTATAAATAATCCATGATGTAAAAGAAAAGATAGAAAATGATTGCACCTCATATTATCCAAATGCTTTATGGATGAGACAGAAATATTTTATGGATCTCCCTTACTATGAAGGATATCAAGATAAGCCTCATAAGACTTTTGCCAATCACATGTCCTATTCAGATTTTGAATACTGCAAACAAGAGATCCAAGAACTTGTAAACAAAAAATTGGTTGAGCCAAGTCGTAGTCCATGGGCATGTCATGCTTAATATGTTAATAAACATTATGAACAAAAAATAAGTAAGACTAGGATGGTCATAAACTACAAATCTATGAAAAAAGCATTATTACCAATTAGATATCCATTACCTTCAAAAGATGCACCTTAAAAAAACATTGGGAGCAACAATGTTTTTAGTAAATTTGATTTAAAATACAGTTTCTGGAAAATCAAAATCACATCAAAAGACAGCTTCAAAAAAACACTTGTGGTTCCACAAGGAAAATATCAATGGCATGTGATTCCATTTCGTTTGAAAAATGCCCCATCAGAGTTTCAAAAAAGGATGGAAGATATTTTTAGAGATTTAGATTTTGTCATTGTGTATATTGATGATCTTCATGTCTTCTTTGTAGATATGAAATCACATAAAATACATTTGCAAAAGGTATATGATAGGATCTACAAACATGGTATTTCCTTGAGTAAGAAAAAGCTGAAATTTGCTAAAACCAAAATTGAATATATTCGTTTGATTCTCTCCCAAGGAAAGATAGAAATGCAGGAGCATGTATTAAAATCACTCTTTGAATTTGCTAAAAAAATACTTAATAACAAACATTTGCAAGGATTTCTTGGTAGTTTTAACTACATAATAAATTTCTATGAAAATCAAGAAAAATATGTCAAATTGTTGCAAAAACAACTCAAGACAAAACTTCCCTAGAATGAAAATATGACTAAAGTTGTCCAAATCATCAAACAATAAATCCAAAATTTGTCGAGATTGCATATGCCTGGTATGAATTATCCATTTATTTTAGAAATAGATGCACCAGAAGATGTATGGGAAAGTGTGCTACTTCAAAATCATTCTAACAGAGAAAACATATGTATGTATACCTCAGGGTGCTTCAAAGAACCAGAGTTAAAATATCCATCTTCTCATAAATAAATCTTGGCAGTAAAGAATGGTATTAAGAGATTCAAGTTATTTCTCAATCCTATACATTTTACTATCAGACATACTTAAAGCACATGAAAGGAATGCTTTCAAATCACAGATTGTTATAAAAAGGCAATGATAGAGTATTGTGTTGGAGCCTATGTCTTAAAAGATATGATTTTAAAATAGAATACAAGCCAGAAAAATATAAGTACATAGTTGATCTACTGACAAGAGAAGCTCATCCAACCAAGCATCAAACAAAATAAATAAATATGTTTTCTAGACCCATAGGATCTTCCAACATTCCTCCTTATCTGGTAGTAGAAGGTTTTCATTGGGTTCTTGTTTGTAAAAATTGTGCAGTCTGTCTTTCATATGATTGTATAGCCAGGATAGTCAAGGTTAGTCCTTGTTATGAACATATTTTGCATCATTGGGTAAATAGGTGAAATAATAGTGAATCCAATGTATGGTATTTTAGGAAATTCCCTAAAATGTATCAAGGTGCAGTAGAGTTTGAACCATATGTAGGCCATAGATACATTGTTTTACACGAATATTTAATACTTATCTTTGTTTTCATATCTCTCTCTTCCCCCATAATAATTTATTTATGAGTTCTCTTTTAATTTAATTTATAATTTTATTGTTATTTAACCATATATCATCCTATTAATTTATTATTTTTCCAATCTCTGAACCTTCCCTTTTTCAACTATTATATTCTGGTTCCAATGACTACCTTTTGTATCAACCCTTTAAATCCTACCCAAGAGCATACTCTTTTCTAATCATATAACTTATTTTGTCCCTAATGATGGGTGGAGTTTCCACTCAAAATGTTGGATGTTTCAAAACTATCTACACAGTTTAACTCCATAATGATTATACAACAACTATGAGAAACTGTGAAAACATACACACAAAAACTCTACTTCCATTGTCGAATATTTTCTTGAAAGCATGTCTATGCAAAATTACGAATTTTTTTTTACAAGGATTAACATAAGTGATCTTTGGTTTACACATCACTTCTTGTCTTTTCCTATCTTTATTGGAAATAGAGATGATATATTTTTTTTCCTAGTCTTTATACTCATTTTTCCATTGACAAAAATTAAAGATCTCTATGTTCTCACACTCTATTTGTTGTCTTGTTAATTTTTTTTATTTTTATTTTTAAATGGACATTATTGGTCTAGAAAATGCATGTCATGCATGCATCACAAATAAACATTAAATTAAGAAACATAATATTGTGAGCAAAGAAAATATTTGAAAATATTTACTTGCAGTTGTAAAACAGAACAGGGGTGGATGCATTTCATTACATTCATCGCCAAGATGAGTCTCATCCCTATGTTTGGTGGCAATGCTTTCATTAAGTCAAGCATGTGTAGGTGTTGGAAAGTTGATAATGGGATTATTTGTAGGCTTAAAAACACGCAAGTGATTATTCACAACATATAAAAGAGGGAAAATAATAGTAGAACAATCACAACCATCAAAAGTAACCATAGAATATAATGGATAACAAAACCAACATACAACACCTATGTTGCAGGAAATTGATGGGCGACAGGTGTTTTCTTCTTGGAAATGTTTCTAGGATGGGAAAACTCTTGAAAATGACAAGAAACAAGTGCCTACTACTAGGCATATTTTTGGAATTAGGACTTGACATAGGTTGGTTACCCAATTTGGAGCATCTTTTGTTCGCTAATCTATAACATTTAACAACGGATATATCGGTTTTTTTTTTTACACCTAACTTAAATATTTCCAAGTAAAAGTAGCAAGAAATTATTAAGGAGACCCATAAAATTAACTTGCACTTTTTTGGATTGAAGGGATTTCTCATTTATTAGTCCCTGCCCTTCGGGCTGGAGGGACTATAGTAAATGGTTTGGCATTCTGCTATTAGTTCTACACGAAAACCAACGCACTAAGAGGCATTTTAACCAAAGTTTCAAGTGCTTTATACAAAAATCCATATCATATTTGATTTTTTATCCAAACTTTCGACTTTAAGGTCTTATTTGGCCTCTTCCCAAGGCAAAAGGAGAAAATATGCAAAGTATTTGGTTTGAAACTTGGTAAATGGTGACTAAGTTAAGCATGCATGTTGTTGAAGCATATCTTAAATTTTTATCCCTAAGGCCTAAATTTTTCTTTTTCGGGTTTCGGCTTTTCACAAATCACGAGTTTCGTTATCACTCCTAAGCACACGATACATTTTTCTTAAAGTTTTTAATTACTCGGATAATAAAAGGCAAAAAGGCTTACAAAAATTATAAGACTCCCAACGCTTTTTATTTGAAATTTTTTAAATCGTGTTAAATTTTAGAAACTTACGATTTTAAAATTAAGCTTAAAGAATTTTTGGGATTTGGGGTTTACTACAAACAAATTTTTCGATGTAAATCGAATCGCAAAATCCCGATCCCCGACTTCTCGAAACGTTGAAGTCTTAGTTAAAACACGGATTAAATAATTTTCTTATATGAAGGGTTAAGAGTTAAGGTAATTATATCGGGATTTTGGGATTCGTGGTTCAGTGAGATCACATCTCTTGTCATCATGTTTCCCGAAATCCCAAATCACGAAACCTGACCCACAGTTCGCGTTAAATCAATCTATTTATGTTTTGGCCTTGATCGTGATTAGTTAGTTAATTAACATAAGTTAAGTCATGTTTTTAAAAAAGAAAGTCGTCACGATTTCGCGATTTTGGGGATCGGACTTCATCGATAACATTCTTCTCGACATCACGATCCCCGAAATCCTGAAAAGATTTAATCTTAATTAATTAATTTACTAAAAACGTTTTAAGTCTTAATTAAAACATCACGATTTTGCGATTTCGCAATTTCGGAAATCAGATTTCATCGACAACATTCCTCTCGACATCATGATTTTCGAAATCCTGAAAAGCAAAGATTTCAGCTTTAATCTATGTTTAGTACTAATTAACCTTGTTTCCAAAACAGAATTAATGATAATCATTCTTTTAAGTGTTCATTCATGTTTCGCTTTCCGATTAAGAAAGTGTCTCGCTTACTTTAAAAACCTGAAGGTGCCTAAATACGGACATTAAATGCGTATCTCAGAAATATATATTCCACATGAAAAGCCTTAAATTCGTGACAGCTGTGTCAATCTTGTTATTTTTTAATATATTTGAGATGAACATTTAAATGTCTGTGTTTTCATTTTTAGCTGAGCTCGTTCATCCATTTTTTGTGACAGGTTTTCAATTAAACGCAAAGTCATGGCACCGAAAAAGGCACCGAAGAAGAATGAAGACGCACAGGAAGGAGATATCATCTTCAACACCACTCCTCACGCTATAGATTCTATTAAATCTTGGACTCAAATCTCTGAATTGCTGAAATACGAGTTTGAGAATGCTCAACCTAATTCCGAAAATCATTTCCGGGACATAGCTGAGTCAGAGCTTCATAAGATTGTTGTACGCCCACGGCTCGTGGCATACAATGATATGATCAGCTAGGCCCTAGATAAGGTCGATATCCCAACAAGGAGCATCTTAAACAACCAAGGAGTTATCATCGAATCATTCAAGCCAGAGCACATACAAGTAATGTACAAACTCTTGCTAAATCCTAAACATACTTTTAATGTTGAATTTTTAGCAGAGTTTCAGAGGAAAGAATGTATTGAAGTAGACTGGACATATCCGGATATGATTAGAGAATGGGCAAGATGTCCAGCAAAGTTTAGAGCTGATTCCCATGGGATTTATGCTACAACATCCTTGAATGAATACATGGTATATGTAGCCATAATGTTATGTAGACTTTTCGGGAGAAAATATCCCTATCATTTTCATGTAGATTGGGTGCCCTTTTTAGAAGAAGCTTCAGAAGGAAATGGTTTTAACTGGCATAAAATTTTGTCAGATAACCTAACACAAGAAATATTAAACTACAAAGCAGCAAAATCAAAGGGACAACCAATAGCCTTTTACATGTCAACATACATTATGGATGCAATCTGTTATGTGAATCCTTTTCCTTTAATGAATTGGAGCTAAAATATTTCATGCCCAGAACCCATTCACAAATATCACTCGGCCCTTTCGGAAGAAAATGCTAAGGATGCATTTTATGAGGTTTGTCATTTTGTTATAATTTCGATGCATAAAATATTTTTTGGATGTGAACCACCTCACATTTCTGATGCAATCACAGGAAATCTTAAAGCAATTGTCAACTGGTTTATTGAGGAGAATTTATCCTACATTAGGGTTTACGGTTGTTCCATTCCTCCTCATGCACTCCCTAAATTCCTACCAGACAGATTGGTGTGCAGGGAGGTAGATCATCAGATAGTAAAGGGCGGTGTTGGATTAGAATTAAAAGCAACTCAGAAGAAATCATGGCCATCTTTCCATGTTCATATTGGAAAATTTTCTTTATTAAATTTAGGCCATTCTAAGGTAGAGGATGAATCATTAGAAGAAGTGAAATTAGTAGATATTGAGCATAGAAAGTATGACCCCTACCAAATAATAAGTAGGCATTTTATACATTGTAATCTAAAGGCGTATGAACATGAAACATCTTCTTATGATGATATATATAAGGATGTTAAATCCTATCAATAAGTACTGAACAGAGTACAGGTCATGCCACCTGACTCATAGACCAGGTTCGCATCATTCCAAAGCCATAGGCGAAGTTTCCTACCTAAGAGTTTGCAGGGTGAAGTTTCAACCCCACCTCCAGAACAGGAAGGTCCTCCTCCAGGGTTTGAAACTAATACACAGGACAAAGAAAATAACAAAGGCAACATGAAGGATACTGAAATACCTTCTCAAAAAATAGAGAGTTCTCAAACAAAAGAATCAGAGATCGAGAAGGGAAAAGAGTTGGAAACAACCCCAGAAATCCCCAAGGATGTTCTAGAAAATATAGGAGGAACAACATCAACAGAACTTGGTAGTCCTATCACTTCCTTAACCCCTTTGCAGTCAACTTATGGAACCCCCCATGAAGGAGCTTTATATGTCAGTGATCTAGAGCCAATTTCGAGGGATGAAATTCCCCCATCAGATTACTTTTTCAGTAAAAAACGAAGAGCAGTCTTGAAACAGGAAATTCATCCAAGAGGAGAGGGGATGATTAAAAAACATAGGGTCATTATAGATGGAAAGAAGCTCAAAGATGGAGAATTTTCTACGAAGTTAGCAGGTACAATGGGTGCTATAGCATCAACAAATATGTATTCTGTTGGCAATTTAACAACCATGCTCGAACAAAAAGACCAAACAATAATTCAGTTGCAAGACAAATTAAAAGACACTGAGAGAAATATCAGTTGGGGAATACAAAAGGGTCTAGAACAAGCTAGACTAAAAGATATGCAAGAAATTTAGAAAAGGAAAAAGGACTTAGAGGAGGCAAAACAGATAATACAGGTCACACAGGCATAGGTCCAAAAGCTGGGAGAAGAAAATAAACCGTTACAAGATAAAATTAGTTCTATTACTAATCAAGTAGTAGAACTTGAAATTTCCAGGACACAGGCATTGGGGATATATTTGAAAATAGAGGAAGAACAACAAAAAGTGTTTTTGAATCTGGAAGTAGTCCAGAATTATTTTCAAGAGACAAATAAATACTTGGAGAATGTTTTCCAGAAGGAAAGGGACGCAAAAGCAGCTAGAAAGACTTTCCAAAAGGCAGTAGCCCTCTCAACAAAGGAAGAACTTGGAAGGGTTCAAAAACTATCCATTTCTGAACAGGTTAAAGGGGACATAATTCTTAAAGTGTGGGAAGCAGGCCTGGCCGAATATAAAAGATTGACCAGAGATGTCAATGAGGATTGCCAGGGAATTTTTGATCTCTTAGAAAGAACTTCTTTGAACATCGGAATAAATGACTGCCCCAGATTATTAGGTGAGATTAATATTGCCAAGCATCAGCTAAAGTTCAAAGAAGAGTTGGAGGAAATGAAGATAGAGATTTCAAAAATCAAAATAATAAATATCACATAAATCAACAAATGGATGGTCACACCGAACTTAAGGTTGAAATCTATTAAGTTCACAGAGAAGATGATAGAAAATCGTTTGCCTGAATTATAGAAAAGATTTTTCTTGTTTGAAGAAAATGAGATACCAGATGCTCCCAGAACGTTTGTGAAATTTTTGGGAAAGTGTGTTCAGTGTCTTGAAGCGGAGAAAGGAATTTCTTCAACACAAACGTAAAAACATTTTTTAAATATTTTCATCATTAGAAACTAGAAAGGAAATGTAAACGGTTGACATTATTCATATATGTAACCGTAATATTAGGAAGTTGGTTAGTCACCAACGAGAAAATTTTGATGAAGATGTATAAATGTGTTTTCTAAAGACTGAGGAGGGGATTTTACTTTTGGGAGAGAGCCGATTGTAATAACAGTTTCCCAATCCATCATAATATACATTACAAGCGAGATTCTGAATCCTGCAAATTTGTAGCTATGTGTTCTTCAACCCTGTTTACTATGCTTTATTGTGTTTTTCTTTCAATGTTTTTCTAATGAATAATCAATTTGAAGTTACCTGCAAATATCTCGCATATATTTCAGATTGATTTGGATATCAAATTATTTACAGCTTTTCCTCTGAAATTGCTATCAATGATTTTAAGACCTGTTAATGATTTGAACCTTAAATATTTAATTTTTCATTAGAAACATTGTCTTCTTTCTTTATTACCTGTCGAAATATGAGATTCTTTCTTGATTAAAGCCTCATATTTTTTTGTAGTACTTTTATGTTATTTTATAATTCTAAAATTGTTGCAAATCCGGGAAACGACCTCAAATGTATTTATGTTAGTGTTTTGAATTTTAAAATTGTTTTTCCTATTCTCATCTCATAAAAGTTTAAAGTAACATTTGATTAAAATTCTTTCACGATTAAATAAAATCTTATCCTCATGACTGTTCCAAGTAGCAGACAACCCAACATTGAACTTGGCCTTCAAGATCAAACCAGTATTGCCTTGAAACTATTTAATACTATCTTACAAACAACAACTAACAGGGTCGAATTAGAATGTTCATGGGTTGCTATTGAGAGAGATATTAGCATCCAAGAACAGCGGGAAGCTAGACAAAGACAGTTGAGAAACTGATTCTGCTTCACCCTTCCCTTTTAATTCTTATCCTCAAGATTATTCCTTTTAACATTTACGGATGCCTTGATGGTATACTTTACAGCGTTAAAGTATAAACTCAGGAACAACATCTTTTTGGCGCCATTGTTGGGGAACAAAGAAACGAATCTTTTCGTTGGGAAGAACGACATTAACATTTTATGTTTTTGATAGTGAACAAGGATAGAAAACCTTCTAAGGCTACTAATAATTTTCACTTGGCGACTCCACGATAACTAAACTGGCTATTAGCCAAAAGAACACCAGAAAAAACCTGGACAACAAGCAGACCTCGCCAGACTCCGATCTGGAAAAGGTTTTAAAATCACGAAAATCACTTAAAAAAGTCTTTTTACCCACATATACTATATGTCAGCCTGACTTTACACAGTTAAACGTTTTGGAAACTCTTGAAAGATCTGTTTCACTTCCCCTCTCATACGATACGTTCTCTTTTCCTGAGGTTTCCTCCCCAGATTTTCGAGAATCTTCTCCTCACACATTCTGAACTTCAACCTCAAATCTAACCATGGTTGCATAAGGAAGTGCTGGAGGTGGAGGTGGTGCCCTTGGAGGACCAGCTGGTGGTCAAGTACCGCTTCTTGAAATCTTCGCTAAAGTAGCTGCAAGATATGCTCCCCTTATTCTTCATGTTCCTCTTCATGATCTCCCCGAGAATTATATGAAAAGTCTTCCAAAATTTACAGGGGAAGGGGATCTGACTGCCCAAGAACATATAAAAAATTTCGACCAATTTGTTGACATCCTCGGAATAGAACAGGAAGATGTCTATTCTAGACTCCTCATTCAAACTTTCGAAGGAAAGGTGAGGACCTGGTTTCGATCCTTAGCAGTTGGATCTTTAAGATCTTATGAAGAACTTGAAAGCACTTTTATTAGACAATGGGGAGAGAGGAAGGACCACCTCTACTGCTTGACCGGATTTGGAGTCCTTAGAAAGAAAAACTTTGAATTAGTTCTAGAATTCACACAAAGGTTCAAAAAATTGTATAATAAAATCCCGGTTGAGGTTAAACCTTCACAACCCGCAACAAAAGTGACTTTTGCTGGAAATTTTGACCCCGAATTTGCCTTATTATTGATAGAAAGGAGATCAACAGATCTCACGAAAATGCAGGATGATGCGCTTGAGATTGAATCAAACATGATGGTATGAGGGAAATAGAAAGCAAAGACTGAGACTGGAAATAAAGAAAATAGGAAATTCAAAGAACAAGGTGGATCTTCAGGATCGGGAAAATCCTCGGGAGATAGAATAGAAGAGATAGATAGGGTTACTAGAGAACTTTCAAACAAGATCTCAAAAATGGAACTAGAGATATTGAAAAGAGATAATTTCCCCAGAAAATATTTTAGAAGAAATCCTGATCCTTAGGGATCACATAAAATAATTAAAAATGAAGATCAAAAAATTCCAACACCCTTCAAAAGTGAAAACTTCATTGGAGAGGAAGATTTAGGAGATTTTGAAGAAATCGATGAAGATATTAATAATCTTGGCAACGATAATAAATCACCTTATTTATCAAGACAGGATTATGAAAGATCTTTAAATAAATAAATTACATCGGAAGACAATGTTAGCAATAATATGTCTGAAGATTTCACATATCAAGATATCACAGATAATATCATAGCTGAACTACAGGGAAAATATAATTTAACACCAAGGAAAAAAAGTCTCCCAAATGTTTCAACCAAAAAGATTTTGCCAAGAAGCGAAACCGATGAGGTAACTCCAAAAGTTGTTGATAAACAACCTGCAAAAAAAAACACAACTGATACACAACCTGTCCAGTCAGAACTAGTAGAAACACTCCCTATGAAGACACAAGCTCCTATAAATGAAAACAAGTCCACATCACAACAAAAAGATGAAAAGAAAGGAATGGAATCCCCGAACATAGAAAACGACAAGGCCCTAGGAAATTTTAATGTGGAAAACGAAATAATTAAAATCAAAATTCCTATTCCCCTTGTTGAATTAGCTAAAAATCCCATATACAAAAAACAAATCGCCAAGATGATTAACTTTTCCGAAGATGAAAGCCAAGCAGACGTCATCAATTTATAAGATGACAAACCAAACATAGTCTTTGGTCCACACTTCTAAGGTGCGAGAGACACTGTGGCCCCCTTTTATATTACGTTAAACCTGTTTGACCACCTTCTCCATAACTGTATGTTGGATTACGGAGCTTCTCACAATGTGATGCCCAAGGAAATTATGGAAAAACTTGGTCTTGAAATCACAAGGCCCTATGGTGACTTATATTCTTTCGATTCGAGGAAAGTCAAATGCATAGGTATGATTAAAGACCTATTGGTAGGTTTGGCTTAAATACCCGCTAAAAGTATTCTTATGGATGTAGTGGTTGCTGACATTCCCCCAAAGTATGGTATGATATTATCTAGGTCATGGGGTGCCAAGCTTGGAGGATCTCTTCAACTGGATATGACATACGCTACAATTCCAGTTTTCGAAGGACAATACATGCGTCTTTACACATAGACTAAGTTGGCTTTTACTGTAGGTGATCCACACAACCCAAAAAATCATCCAGTTTATATTGTTGACCAAGACTTAGGAAATTGTATATTATCTATTGATGACGATTTTGAAGTAGATATAGATGAAAATTGTATAGAAGAAAAAATTGAAAAAAAAAGAAATAGAGAAAAATGTATATAACACTGGTGTATGGAAAATGTATTTTGATGGTGGCTCCCGATGATCAATTTGTAATTCCTTTTTCATATAGGCTTCAGTGGAATGTAGATTGTACAAACAATGTATGCGAGTATGAAGATTTAGTGCTAGGATTAGAAGCTACTAGGAGGATGAAAATTAAGAAACTCGAAGTCTTCGGTGACGCCGAATTAATTATAAAACAGGTGAATCGGTAGTATCAGGCCAAGCACCCTAGATTACGGTCCTATAGGAACTGTGTCTGGGATTTAATCGATAATTTCTTCTCTTCTGTGAATATTCATTTCGTTCCAAGGTCTGAAAATCAATAGGTTGATGCTTTAGCCAAAGCAACATCAACTTTCACACCCCCAACTTCTTTTAAATTAAAATATCACATACAAATGAGACATCGCCCTTCGATACCAAATAACATATAGCATTGGTAGGTCTTTGAGGACGATGAGCAGCTTCGAAAGTTTCTAGACTCATTAGATGAATTTGCAGAAACGCATACCAATCAAGAAAATCAAAATGATCCCATTTGGATCATGCAAGAGGGGGGAGGATTTTAAAGAGTTCCACGATAAAATTGCAAAACACTGAATGCTCGTTCTCAAGAATAACCAGATTCCCAAGGGTTTAATTCTCTTGGAAAGACTATTTAATCAGGATGATATTCCTTCAAAAACTACCGTGCAACCCCAACCAGAGTAGGTTGAAGATTGTAACATAGGAACTAAAGAAAACCCCCGAATGGTAAAACTATCCAAATATCTATCTACAGAAAATAAAAATAAATAAACGGAGTTGTTAAGAAAATACAAAGACGTTTTCGCATGGTCGTATGAAGAACTGAAAACATATGACACTTCTGTGATCGAACATAAGATACCCCTCAAACATGGTGTCAAACCTTTTAAACAAAAACTCTGACAAATTAACCCCATTTTACTACCTGTTATCGAACGAGAAGTCAAAAAAATCCTTGATGCTAAGATAATTGTACCATTGAGATATTTTTATTGGGTAGCCAATCTGGTCCTGGTTAGAAAGAAAAATGGGGAAATTAGACTGTGTGTTGATTTCAGAAATCTTAATAAATCTTCTCTCAAAGATAATTATCCTCTACCTAAAATGGACCATGTTCTTGAAAAAGTAGTAGGAGCTAATAGGATGTCAATGATTGATGGATTTTCAGGTTACAATCAAATTGTTGTCAGTGATCTTGATAAAGAAAAAACTGCCTTTACCACTCCTTGGGGCAAATTTATGTACGATAAAATGTTGTTTGGATTGATGAATGCGGGTGCTACTTTTCAACGTGCAATGGATATTGCTTTCATTGGCGAACAGGACAAATTTGTAGTCATCTATTTGGATGATCTTACTATTTTTTCTTAATCGGATGAAGACCATCTGATTCATCTCAAACAGACATTTGAAAAATTCCGCAGGTTTGGTCTATCCTTAAATCCTAAGAAGTCTCATTTCACTATGCAAGAAGGCAAGTTGTTGGGTCACATCGTATCGCAAGATGGAATTAGAATTGACCCAAAAAGAGTAGAAGCTATAGATACAATAGCTATTCCTAGGAATGTGAAAGAAATTCAGTCATTTTTAGGAAAAATAATTTTTTTGAGAAGATTTATTCCTAACTTCGCTGAAATCGTGAAATTGATTACAGATATGCTTAAGAAAAATAGTGAAGTAAAATGGACAGCAGAAGCTAAAGCATCTTTTTCCCATATCAAGAAGGTTATAAGTGAGGCGCCTATACTAGCGAGCCCTGATTATCTCAAAGACTTTCTTATTTTTTCATTTTCCTCTGAACACACACTCGTCGCCGTACTCCTTCAGAAGAACGAAGAAGGTTTCGAGCAACTGATAGCCTTCTTTAGCAAAAGTCTCCGAGATGCTGAACTCAAATATAATATAATGGAAAAGCAAGCATATGCTATGGTAAAAGCATTAAAATCTTTCAGAACTTATGTTTTACATTCTAAAGTGATTGCATATGTACCCACTAGCTCTGTAAAATATATTTTGGTTCAAGCAGACAGTGATGGAAAAAGAGGAAGATGGCTTGCCAAAATTCAAGAGTTCGACTTAGAGGTTAAACCGACAAAATTAGTAAAGGGGCAAGGCTTGGCTAAACTTTTAGCTAAATCTTATTTCAGAGCTCTTGGGATAAACAACTTTCAGGAGGAGCAAGAGTGGGTAGACGTGAATGAACTTGAGGACCAAATAATTGAAAACCGAATCGAAGAGAAATCCGTGTCATCAAATTGGTACAAGGGCATAGTAACATACTTGCTAACATTGAAATGTCCAACTGACTTGTCTCCATCCAAAGCTAGAACGTTAAAGCTACATGCAATCAAATACTGTATTTTTGAAAAACTATTATATTGGAAAGACCCGCTTGGCTTCCTCTTGGTCTGTCTGGTCGAGTCGTAAATAGAAGAAGTTATAAGTCAATTTCATGAAGGAGTATGTGGAGGACACCACACCTGGAGATCTATGGAATATAAAATCCTAAGGGATGGTTATTACTGGCCCAAAATTTTTCCAAATGTCAATGCTAAGGTACAAGCTTGCAGCCCTTGCCAATGTTTTGCAGGAAAACATAAACTCCCAGCTATGCCATTGGTCCCAGTCAAGACAGAAGCTCCTTTTCAGCAATGGGGACTAGATTTCATAGGTGAAATTAATGCTCATTCTAGTGCTCAACACAGATGGATCCTGATCGCTACAGACTACTTCACCAAATGGGTGGAAGCTATCCCAACAAGAAAGGATACTAATTTGGTGGTTATAGACTTATTAGAAGAAAATATTTTGTCTAGGTTCGGTTGTCCCAGAAAGATAGTCACAGACAATGCGCAGGCTTTTAAGTCTATGGAAATAGTCAGCTTTTGCCAGAAATATAATATTGTGCTAGGTCATTCCACAACATACTATCCTCAGGGAAATCGTTTGGCAGAATCTTCAAACAAGAGCTTAATCAGTATAATCAAGAAAGTGTTAAACGAAAATAAAAAGTCTTGGCATTTGCATTTAAAATACGCACTGTGGGCAAATCAGATAGGCACAAAAAAGTCTATCGGAACTTCTCCTTTCCAAATGGTATATGGAACAGATGTAGTGTTGCCTATAAACCTAGCACTACCTGTAATGAAACTATGGCAAGACGAGAAGGAAGAAACAAATCCTCTCACAAGAAGGATAAACCAGCTAATTGAAGTTCAGCAGCACAGGGCGGTAGTGGATGAAAGGTTACATAAGTACCAGGATGACATGAAGGTATTGTTTGATCGTAAAGCCAAGGACATAAATTTTCTCCCCGAGGATTTGGTTTTGAGATGGGATGCTAGAAAAGAGGATTCGGGAAAAAATGGTAAATTCGATCACATTTGGTACAGACCATTTAAGGTAGCATCTCCTGAAGGAAAAAATTCATTTCTTCTTGAAAATTTAGATGGTAAAATCTTGAATGCCTCTATCAACGGGCGTTTTTTAAAACATTATATGGAATAATTAATTTCCAGAAATTTCCATTGTATATACTGTTTTGTTTTTTATTTTCATAAATTTCTTTAGAAACTCTATTCTCATTTTGTAAATAAATAAAAATAAAATAAAATTAGTTAAGTTTTTATACTAAAAAAAAAAAAAAACTGATTTTTTTTAATATTGTTTTGTTTACAGGATTCAAACAGACAACTTGAATGCAGAAGATAATTTTGCCAAAAATAGGTGATAGATAGTACTTTCTATTATTTTAAAAAAAGAAAAAAAAATGATAATGGTAAGACAAAGTTATGAGTTACAACAAAGTCCATTTTCTGAATAAAAAAAAAATGCGTTGCTTATCCTGTAAGCTAATAGGTAAATAAAAAAAAGCGTTTTCAATACTTAAACCTTAAAGGTTTCACTTAAAACAAGTTTAAAGGTAATCGAAGTAAAAATATTTAAGAGAAGAGTCCAAAGGGTTATTTTTGAATTTACAACCTATGTTTCCTGACTTACAGATTGTTGGACATTTCCTTTTTATACCCTCAGTTCTATCTTTCGCTTTTTCGGGTTTTCCCATAGAAGTAGGAGAGATTATATCTTAATTTGTGAAGTCAAAAAATAGTTCTAAATTAGTAAGACTAGTCTTTATAGTTCTTATTCTCTGACTAAAAGTGGTTATGTTTACGTTGATTCTAACTCTCCTAGGTTTCTTAACAGTTTGTCAGAGGATTTAAGCTTGCTCAAAAGAAAACCCCTGAAATTAATCTTCCCCTTTGTCTCTGCAGTCTAAGGTGTTTTGAAAGTTGAGAAAAGGTTGGTCTAGAGTAATCAAAACAGGTTGACAAACCTCTGTTGTAAATAGTATCACTGATTGCCCCTGCTTCATATTTATAAGTTAAATATAAGACAGATGGTGAAAGGAAATTCATATTTGATTGCCCCCATCTAGTCCCAAAGATGGTGAAAGGAAATTCATATTTGATTGCCCCCATCTAGTCCCATAGACGATGAAAGGAAATTCATTTAAAAGATTTCCCTCGTCTAATATAAAAGAAACAGATAACTTCACCAGGGTACTGAACAGGCCCGCTGGCAGTGAAGTAATATCTAAGTGTAAATATATAATTAGCACTTGAAGCGGTGAAAGGAAATTCAGTAAAAGGGGACAGATAACTTCATCGGGGTATTGAACAGGCTCGTTGGTAGTGAAGCAATATCTGAGGTATCTGTAAGGTTGTCATACTTATCTACCACTCTATTCGAGTTACCAGTTTTTTCGAAACCGGATTTTCATCCCAAGTCTAAATAGAGCTCCCCGATTAAATTTATAAGTTTTATTTCGATTGATGCAAGCCGAAAGTCACAAATCTGTTGAGTTTCCTAAGATTGTTTTAATCATATTAATACTAACTTAATTTCAGATGAGAAGGAGAATATTATGAAGAAGACTACAACTGAATTTAAAACAAATAAGAAATTTTGAAAAGATTTTCAGAAGTTGAAATGAAATCTCTTTTTCCTCTTTTTCTCTCCCTTAGCAGTTTCAGCAGTGATAAACTCTTGACACCATTAACCCAATGAAGGCACTAAGTCTACATGTTCTCTTCATCCCACAAGGAGACGAGGTCCCCAGTTGGAGCCTATGTTGAAGCATATCTTAAATTTTTATCCCTAAGGCCTAAATTTTTCTTTTTCGGGTTTTGGATTTTCACAAATCACGAGTTTCGTTATCAGTCCTAAGCACACGATACCTTTTTCTTAAAGTTTTTAATTACTTGGATAATAAAAGGCAAAAAGGCTTACAAAAATTATAAGACTCCTGACGCTTTTTATTTGAAATTTTTTAAATCGTGTTAAATTTTAGAAACTTACGGTTTTAAAATTAAGCTTAAAGAATTTTCGAGATTTGGGGTTTACTACAAACAAATTTTTCGATGTAAATCGAATCGCAAAATCCCGATCCCCGATTTCCCGAAACATTGAAGTCTTAGTTAAAACACGGATTAATTAATTTTCTTATATGAAGGGTTAAGATTTAAGATAATCATATCGGGATTTCGGGATTCACGGTTCAGTGAGATCACATCTCTTGTCATCATGTTTCTCGAAATCCCGTATCACGAAACCCCGATCCACAGTTCGTGTTAAATCAATCTATTTCTGTTTTGGCCTTGATCATGATTAGTTAGTTAATTAAGATAAGTTAATTCATGTTTTTAAAAAAGAAAGTCATCGCGATTTCACAATTTCGGGGATCGGACTTCATCAATAACATACTTCTCGACATCACGATCCCCGAAATCTCGAAAAGGTTTAATCTTAATTAATTAATTTACTAAAAATGTTTTAAGTCTTAATTAAAACATCACGATTTCGCGATTTCGGAAATTGGATTTCATCTACGACATTCCTCTTGACATCTAGATTTCTGAAATCCCGAAAAGCAAAGATTTCATCTTTAATCTATGCTTAGTACTAATTAACCTTGTTTCCAAAACAGAATTAATGATAATCATTATTTTAAGTGTTCATCCATGTTTCTCTTTTCGATTAAGAAAGTGTCTTGTTTACTTTAAAAACCCGAAGGCGCCTAAATACAGACATTAAATGCGTATCTCGAAAATATATATTCCACATTAAAAGCCTTAAATTCGTGACAACTGTGTCAATCTTGTCATTTTTTAATATATTCGAGATGAACATTTAAATGTCTGTGTTTTCATTTTTAGCTGATCACGTTCATCCATTTTTTGTGACAGGTTTTCAATTAAACGCAAAGTCATGGCACCGAAAAAGGCACCGAAGAAGAATGAAGACGCACATGAAGGAGATATCATCTCCGACACCACCCCTCATGCTATAGATTCTATTAAATCTTGGACTCAAATCTCCAAATTGCTAGAATACGACTTTGAGAATGCTCATCCTGATTCCGAAAATCATTTCCGGTACATAGTTGAGTCAGAGCTTCATAAGATTGTTGCGCGCCTGCGGCTCATGGCATACAATGATATGATCATTTGGGCCCTGGATAAGGTCGATATCCCAACAAGGATCATCTTAAACGACCAAGGAGTTATCGTCGGCTCATTCAGGCCAGAGCACATACAAGTAAAGTATAAACTCTCGCTAAATCCTAAACATACTTTTAATGCTGAATTTTTAGCAGAGTTTCAGAGGAAAGAATGTATTGAAGCAGACCAGACATATCTGGATATGATTAGAGAATGGACAAGATGTCCAAAAAAGTTTAGAGTTGATTCCCATGGGATTTGTTCTACAACATCCTTGAATGAATACATGGTATATGTAGCCATAATGTTATGTAGACTTTTTAGGAGAAAAGATCCATGTCATTTTCATGTAGATTAGGTGCCCTTTTTAGAAGAAGCTTTAGAAGGAAATTGTTTTAACTGGCATAAAATTTTATCAGATAACCTAACATAGGAAATATTAAACTAGCAAGCAACAAAATCAAAGGGACAACCAACAACCTTTTACATGTCAGCATACATTGTGGATGCAATCTGTTATGTGACTCCTTTTCCTTTAATGAATTGGAGCTGGAATATTTCCTGCCCAGAATCCATTCATAAATATCACTCGACCCTTTGGGAAGAAAATGCTAAGGACGCATTTTATGAGGTTTGCCATTTTATTATAATTCCGATGCATAAAATATTTTTTGGATGCGAACCACCTCACATTTCTTATGCAATCACAGAAAATCTTAAAGCAGTTGCCAACTGGTTTATTGAGGAGAATTTCTCCTACATTAGGGTTTACGGTTGTTCCATTCCTCCTCATGCACTCCCTAAACTCCTACCGGACAGATTGGTGTGCAGCGAGGTAGCTCATCAGATAGTAAAGGGCGGTGTTGGATTAGAATTAAAAGCAGCTTAGAAGAAATCATGGCCATCTTTCCCTGTTCATATTGGAAAAAATTCTTTATTAAATTTAGGCCATTCTAAGGTAGAGGATGAATCATTAGAAGAAGTGAAATTAGTAGATATTGAGCACAGAAAGTATGACCCCTACCAAATAATAAGTAGGCATTTTATACATTGTAATCTAAAGGTGTATGAACATGAAACATCTTTTTATGATGATATATTTAAGGATGTTAAATCCTATCAAGAAGTACTGAACAGAGTACAAGTCATGCCACCTGACTCACAGACCGGGTTCGCATCATTCTAGAGCCATAGGCAAAGTTGCCTACCTAAGAGTTTGCAGGGCGAAGTTTCGACCCCACCTCCAGAACAGGAGGGGCCTCCTCCATGGTTTGAAATTAATACACAGGACAAAGCAAATACCAAAGGCAACATGAAGGATACTGAAATACCTTCTCAAAACACAAAGAGTTCTCAAACAAAAGAATCAGAGATAGAGAAGGGAAAAGAGCTAGAAACAACACCATAAATCCCCAAGGATGTTCCAGAAAAGATAGGAGGAACAACATCAACAGAACTTGGTAGTCCTATCACTTCCTTAACCCCTTTGCAGTCAACTTATGGAACCCCCCATGAAGGA
>JASDQU010736090.1:46310-57443 GCA_032191745.1 Picea mariana | reverse complement strand
CATTTTATTATAATTCCGATGCATAAAATATTTTTTGGATGCGAACCACCTCACATTTCTTATGCAATCACAGAAAATCTTAAAGCAGTTGCCAACTGGTTTATTGAGGAGAATTTCTCCTACATTAGGGTTTACGGTTGTTCCATTCCTCCTCATGCACTCCCTAAACTCCTACCGGACAGATTGGTGTGCAGCGAGGTAGCTCATCAGATAGTAAAGGGCGGTGTTGGATTAGAATTAAAAGCAGCTTAGAAGAAATCATGGCCATCTTTCCCTGTTCATATTGGAAAAAATTCTTTATTAAATTTAGGCCATTCTAAGGTAGAGGATGAATCATTAGAAGAAGTGAAATTAGTAGATATTGAGCACAGAAAGTATGACCCCTACCAAATAATAAGTAGGCATTTTATACATTGTAATCTAAAGGTGTATGAACATGAAACATCTTTTTATGATGATATATTTAAGGATGTTAAATCCTATCAAGAAGTACTGAACAGAGTACAAGTCATGCCACCTGACTCACAGACCGGGTTCGCATCATTCTAGAGCCATAGGCAAAGTTGCCTACCTAAGAGTTTGCAGGGCGAAGTTTCGACCCCACCTCCAGAACAGGAGGGGCCTCCTCCATGGTTTGAAATTAATACACAGGACAAAGCAAATACCAAAGGCAACATGAAGGATACTGAAATACCTTCTCAAAACACAAAGAGTTCTCAAACAAAAGAATCAGAGATAGAGAAGGGAAAAGAGCTAGAAACAACACCATAAATCCCCAAGGATGTTCCAGAAAAGATAGGAGGAACAACATCAACAGAACTTGGTAGTCCTATCACTTCCTTAACCCCTTTGCAGTCAACTTATGGAACCCCCCATGAAGGATCTTTGTATGCCAGTGATCTAGAGCCAATTTCGAGGGATGAAATCCCCCCATCAGATTACTTTTTTAGTAAAAAGCGAAGAGCAGTCTTGAAACAGGAAATTCATCCAAGAGGAGAGGGGATGATTAAAAAACATAGGGTCATTATAGATGGAAAGAAGCTCAAAGATGGAGAATTTTCTACGGAGTTAGCAGGTACAATGGGTGCTATAGCATCAACAAATATGTATTCTATTGGAAATTTAACAACCATGCTCGAACAAAAAGACCAAACAATAATTCAGTTGCAAGACAAATTAAAAGACACTGAGAGAATAATCAGTTGGGGAATACAAAAGGGTCTAGAACAAGCTAGACTAAAAGATATGCAAGAAATTCAGAAAATGAAAAAGGACTTAGAGGAGGCAAAACAGATAATACAAGTCACACAGGCACAGGTCCAAAAGCTGGGAGAAGAAAATAAACAATTACAAGATAAAATTAGTTCTATTACTAATCAAGTAGTAGAACTTGAAATTTTCAGGACACAGGCATTGGGGATATATTTGAAAATAGAGGAAGAACAATAGAAAGTGTTTTTGAATCTGGAAGTAGTCCAGAATTATTTTCAAGAGACAAATAAATCCTTGGAGAATGTTTTCCAAAAGGAAAGGGAGGTGAAAGCGGTGAGAACGACTTTCCAAAAGGCAGTAGCCCTCTCAACAAAGGAAGAAGTTGAAAGGGTTCAAAAACTATCCATTTCTGAACAGGTTAAAGGGGACATAATTCTTAAAGTGTGGGAAGCAGGCTTGGCCGAATATAAAAGATTGACCAGAGATGTCAATGAGGATTGCCAGGGAATTTTTGATCTCTTAGAAAGAACTTCTTTGAACATCGGAACAAATGACTGCCCCAGATTATTAGGTGAGATTAATATTGCCAAGCTTCAACTAAAGTTCAAAGAAGAGCTGGAGGAAATGAAGATAGAGATTTCAAAAATTAAATTAATAAATATCACAGAAATCAACAAATGGATGGTCACACTGAACTTAAGGTTGCAAACTATTAAGTTCTTGGAGAAGATGATAGAAAATCGTTTGCCTGAATTACAGAAAAGATTTTTCTTGTTTGAAGCAAATGAGATACCAGATGCTCCCAGAACGTTTGTGAAATTTTTGGGAAAGTGTGTTCAATGTCTTGAAGCGGAGAATGGAAGTTCTTCAACACAAACGTAAAAAAAAAATTAAATGTTTTTTTCATTAGAAACTAGAAAGGAAATGTAAACGGTTGAAATTATTCATATATGTAACCGTAATATAAGGAAGTTGGTTAGTCACCAACGAGAAAATTTTGATGAAGATGTACAAATGTATTTTCTAAAGACTGAGGAGGAGCTTTTACTTTTGGGAGAGAGTTGATTGTAATAACAGTTTTCCAATCCATCATAATATATATTACAAACGAGATTCTAAATCCTGCAAATTTGTAGCTATGTGTTCTTCAACCCTGTTTACTATGCTTTATTGTGTTTTTCTTTCAATGTTTTTCTAATGAATAATCATATTGAAGTTACCTACAAATATCTTGCATATATTTCAGATTGATTTGGATATCAAATTACTTACAACTTTTCCTCTGAAATTGCTATCAGTGATTTTAAGACCTATTAATGATTTGAACCTTAAATATTTAATTTTTCATTAGAAACATCGTCTTCTTTCTTTATTACCTGTCAAAATATGAGATTCTTTCTTGATTAAAGCCTCATATTTTTCTGTAGTACTTCTATGTTATTTTATAATTCTAAAATTGTTGCAAATCCAGGAAACGGCCTCGAATGTATTTATGTTAGTGTTTTGAATTTTAAAATTGTTTTTCCTATTCTCATCTCATAAAAGTTTAAAGTAACATTTGATTAAAATTATTTCACAATTAAATAAAATCTTATCCTCATGACTATTCCAAGTAGCAGACAACCCAACATTGAACCCGGCCTTCAAGATCCAACCAGTATTGGCTTGAAACTATTTAATACTATCTTACAAATAGCAACTAACAGGGTCGAATTAGAACATTCATGGGCTGCTATTGAGAGAGATATTAGCATCCAAGAACATTGGGAAGCTAGACAGAGACAGTTGAGAAACTGATTCTGCTTCACCCTTCCTTTTTAATTCTTATCCTCAAGATTATTCCTTTTAACATTTACGAATGCCTTGATGGTATACTTTATAGCCTTAAAGTATAAACTCAGGAACAAAACATGCTTTGAGGTGAATTAATGTTATCTCAAGTGATAACATTAGTTCATTAACATTAAATTTTTATGTGCTTAACCCATATTTATAACATAGAGACATTTTGTGCCTGCCCTTTGTTGCGTGTCCTTTGTTATGTGTCCATAGAGCATGTCCTATTGATGTTTCTTCTCCAGCTGCTACCATGCAAACCCGCATAGATGAAAATGTGCCTACATGAGCCTGTTACCAAACCTAAATAGATGCAAACGTGCCTGTTACCACCGGCTGGCCTGGGAATGATGAGGAATCCCAATACCATCGGCTGGCCCAACAATATCAATACCAGAGGTTGGCATCCTCCTCTTTAGAGACTTTTCATGCTGGCCTCCTCCTCTTTAGAGACTTTTTGGTCGAGCATGTAAGCCTCTAGAGCCAATGCTATGAAAATTAGATTGGTTCTAGTAGTGAATTCCTCTGTAAGTCACTACTATCAGTATGTTTGGAATATTGAAATATGTTTAATAGTTGAAGTAAGTAATATTTTTCAAAATTAATCATTCAAATGAAATTTTGTTCTTGATTCATCAGAAGGAAGGCTTACCATATTACCGATATATTTTTCGCATCGAATCCTGGTCTATTTCACTTTGTCGCACCGTCGCTTTTAGTGTTCTTGGGTATCTCTTTCGGCGAGTCGTTGTAGAATTGGAAATTACTACTCAGCTCGTGAGACAAGCCCATGGAGCACTCGTTCATGAGATCTACCAACAAAAATGCATCCCCTCGGGACTTCTCTGATATCGATCTCGGCACCTCCTTAGCCTGCAGGTCGTGGACATAATACAACAGGCCTTCCAGAATCCACACTGTGTTGAGCTCCGGATCGAATCCTGTCATTGACACTTTGTCGAACCAGTTTTTCTGCATAATATCGGTTGCCCCACGGTGAACGCTTTTGGCCTGGAATGGCAACATTTTTTTCTATACCTCATAAACCATGTCCAGTAAAGCAGTTTTCACTTCGATTACTTTGGGGAAATCCACTTCAAAAAATATGGTTTCCTTTAGGAATTCCAGACGATATACTCTTGTGTCCATTCTTGCACACAAAAACAAGCCAAGAATCAGACATTATTAATGCTTCTTGAACTATAATAAATAAAGAAACAACCAACACCAAGGGAAATTAAATTTGAAGTTGTATCTCCAGCTTTAGCAAGGACTCGGCCTTAGAATCTATGGGGAGTACGAAGGAAGGTGTTTACTAGCTATTCCCTGGAGAGGAGAGGGTTTCAAGGTGTTATCTTATCTACGTAATATCATTGTTTCTCTTCAGCTTCGATAAAAAAACTCAAACAGGTGGGGATCATCTCACTCTCCTCTCCTGGCCATGCAATCAAACAAGCTACATCTGAAGTTGTTGATGGTCCAACGAGTTATGATGTTGAAAGGCATGCCTTCAAAAGAGGCGAATTCACACCCTATGAATACTGGGAGAGGCATTTTCCTGGTTGGAGAGTGCATTTAAAGCTTTATCCGATCGGCTCAACTTGAGATGTTGTTCTCCTTGCCCCAACTAAGACACTTATCTCTGAAATTTTGAATAAAATGGGGTTGATATCATTTGCAACATTGCAGTCACTCCATCCTTGGAAGTTGGTAAATTCCATTGCTTTCAATATTTTTAGTGTGTGAACATCACGCTGCATTAAACTGGTGTACTTGCTGACAGGGAAATTACATGCACTTGTCTGTTGAATGGGAGGGACCTACATTTATCTACTTAGAGATAAAATCCAATTAAAAAAGGCACCAACTATGGATTCATTAACCACACAAGTCCTACTGAGGCTGCATTCTCATTCATAATTTCTCCCTATTGATAGCTTGTGTTCCCATTCACAATCCACTTCATCTAGTGAAATGTTGTTGTGTTTGATGTCAAAATGAAGATAGTTTAGCCAACGTAATCTACTGCTCCCTTTAATACCTCAACAACTCTGTACAAAGCTACATATTGTTCTTCTTTCTTGTTGAGAATTACAGAGACGTTGAGAATTACAGATGGAGGATTGAACCCTGGTGAGTGAACCAAGTGGAGCAAAGGCACTGGCATCATGCATGCAAACCAAGTGGAAGTGATGCATGGCTACTACATTCCATGTAATACACGCTATTAATCTTTTAATTAATAACATTTTGTACTAAGAAAATGTTCACGTCTTTTTCTTATAAACTTCCTGTCAACAAATGTTCACATCTTTTTCTTATGTTCAAGTATACCATTTTGTTGTGATCGAATGACTCAAACACTTTGTTAACAATTTATACCATTGTCTATCACAATATTATCAATCGTGTGAGAAGATTGTTTTTCAAATATTTGAAAATCCACTTTTAATCTTAAAATTTTAGTTGATTTATGCCCAAAAATATCATTGTCTATCCGAACATTATCAATGGTGTGAGAAGATTGGTTCTCAATAAAAATATTTTAAAACTTGAACTATAACCATGGTCTATCACAATATTATCAATTGTGAGAGAAGATTGTTTTTCAAATACTTGAAAACTTTAATCTTTTCCATGAGTTCACTTTTAATATTAAAATTTTAGCTGATTTATGCCTAGAAATATCATTGTCTATCCTAACATTATCAATGGTGTGAGAAGATTGGTTCTCAATAAAAATATTTTAAAACTTGAACTATAACCAGCTAACTGCTAATGCGGGAAAACCACTGACTAAATGGGCACGAGGAGGAATATCCATTACTAACTCGGCATATGGGAGGAATATTATCTTTTTATGTTAAATGGTAGAGTTTGCAATCACAGACCATGTAGTTATCTATCACTACTGCAGGCACAATATAATCCAGTTCGTTTGGCAGTCTCTGACATTTCTCAATAGGATCTGCATAGCACTTGGTAATTCAGTTTATTAAATTCAATGGCGTAGAATCATTGGGAATGATGCTTTTGTTTAAAAGCACGGCAGCCAATAGAGACAAATCACGAGACATTTCTTCAAAGTATTGGAGACTTGTCTACAAGCAGCAAGTCCCTAACTTTAGAAAAGCCGTATATCTTCCTTCTTAGCAGGGACTTGTTGCTCAAAAACTACCCTTGTTCTTTTTAAATTACGTTCCAATTTATTTTAGTTCTTGGGTGTTATTATTTGAATGTTGATAAACAAAACTTTATCATTTAAATATGTTCATGATTTTTTTATTCCCTAATCTCTTTTGATCAGAGATTGTGAAAAAACATGTTTATGTCAGATTATATTTTCACTTATAATGATAAGGTTCATGATGAGGTTCCCATTTTGGTTTAAAGTACTTCTTTTTCAACCATGCGTATTGCAATGTCGATTCATGGATACCTAAATATAGAACTATTTTGGTACATATATTAAAAATGTTAAGCTTGTTACCATGTGAGTGCATTGGTTGATTGATGAAATGATTCAATTTTTAGTTTTTTTTAGGGTTTTTAGATTTATGTGGCAAGAGTGGTTATAAAAAATGCTCTGAAAATCCACAGTCGTCATTTTTATATTGTTAACATTTCATATTGCGAACCAAATTCATCGTTAAGAGAAGTAGTTATGATGATGGATCTGATTTATGATCCGAAAACAATGACAATATAAAAATGATGACTATGGATTTTCCTAGCATTTATAATGATCCAACCTTTGTTCTTGACTTTGTACTCCTTCCACCTTTACAAATTAACACATTAATTTATGACTCAATATACTAGGTGGTAATATTCCTTAATAATACTATATGATGTGGGTGGTTTCCAAAATTTCTATTTAGTTTGGATTATATATATATATATATATATATATATATATATAACATAGTAAGTGAAAGTGTTTTGTAAAAATAATTAAATGAAACTCGTTTTTTTTATGATAAAATATTGTTTATTTTAGAAGAATAAATTCAAATTTAGTGAAACTATAAGTACATGAATCAAATGATCCCCGTTTTTTAAATTGTTAAAGGCTTTTGAAAAACTAAGTACATGAATCAAATGATCCCCGTAATTTAAATTGTTAAAGGCTTTTGAAAAACTTTGAGATAGTAATGATACTCATACTGAATTATGGAATTTAAAGTTCTTTTTATGAAGATTTAGTACAAATATTTAGACATAAACCAAGGGAAATAAATAAATTGTAATGGTGATCATTGCATGAAATTAAGATTAAGTAAAGATCTTGTTGAAATGCACCTTAAATTATTAAGGTTGATTTTTAATTAGTGCCACGTTTGAAAATATGATGAAAGGATTGAGACCATATCTCATTACTTACACAACTTTAAAAAGAGAAAGTTAATGAAATGGCAACCTAGTGATAATGATGTGACTTATGAGTTAGACAGGAATGAGTAATTGAAATTTTGTAAAATGGATTCATTGTGATTATTTGTTTGACTTTTCTCCAAGGATGTTGCCTCTTTAAGAGGGGAATAATGGTAATAAAATCATGGTCAATTAACAACAAATAATGCCATAAACTAGTGATTGTTTTGTTGTTACCTCTAACATAATAATGAGAAAAAATACACCTTGGTCCATTGGATATGAAGTAATATACAATCACATAATATGCTAAGATGGCCAAGGTAACATATTTAAGTAAGATGTGGAGAAAATATAATTGATAGAATTGTAGTACAATTCCATGAAAATACATATCAAATGAAGTAAAAAATGGAGGCAATGTGCACATACTTTAAGAAGTATGCAACTACCTTGAAAGGATAATAAACCTATTATAAGAATGAGAATATGGAAAAATAAATGCAAAGAGACAAATGTTTTAAGAAATGAAGGAAAATTTTCTAAGTTTGATCTCCAACGTTAGTGGTATATATATGAAAAAGTTACCTCATGAAAGAAGGGAAAATGACATACTAGAAAATTTGATAGTGACGATAACATATTGTATTCCTCATAACCATAACCAATTTGGAAGGGTTAAATGAACAAAAAAGGGTAATAGATAGATACTTATGGTGAGTGAGTGGCAGTTTCCCAAATGAGTATAATAAATCAACTAGAAGCAGTAGCCTATTCTAGAACAAGATGGAAGATTTTGAATTTGTTTTGATTAAATAACTTATCACTCTTGAGGTATCCTATGAATGAATAACCCTATGGAAAATGGTTGAGGAATCACATAAGTATTACCATTTACGAACATGATAAGGATCACTATCGTGTCTAAATAAGGAAAATAACTATTAGGAAGAAAATAATGTCAATCAACAATTGAAGTTAATTGATCATGATAATAATAAAGGTCATTTTTAAGGAATTGTTGAAACTATGGTGACATTACATTAAAGAGGTAATAAATTGACAAGTTCCTATAGGATGGGAATGAAGAAGTGTTACGAGGGAAATTTCTCTATGGAAAGGGGTAAACCACAACAGATGAAAAATGATTGCAGAAATAAACTCTATTCTCAAGTATGTTATATAGACAAATATGCTAGAAAGACACGATAAAAGGCCTACCTCGTTAGAACGTTCGATGAATCCCACCATTGAGCACTTGAACCAAAGAAATACACCTACAACTAGTCTTTAACAACCAAGAAACACAAGACTATGGTGTTAATATATAATGTTAGAACATTCAATAGCATAATCCATCAACATTCATAACAAATATGCCCATGGAATAATAATTCAAATATTTGCAAGATATTAATTGGACGAGAAAGGAGTGTTTATATTAAGATATGATCAATAGAAGTGAATAAGTTACAAACTTTTGTGTCGGCATGGTTCGGAACTGAGAAATTGAGTTCCTTCCAATTGGGCATCCACCACTTCAATCCTCCACCAAAGAAACGCTCATGTAAGAGAGACAATGAATTTCTCAATCAACAAGGGAAGATCTTGGGGGCTGAACACTGTGTTCAGACTTAAAGGATAAAAGGATGCAGACTCAATGTGAAGTGAATAATTCCTCCAAAGTAACTTTACTCTTAAAGTTAAATTCTTTCTCCTCTTTTCCAGAGCTCAGCTTTGGCCCATTTATAACCTTCAAGTGGAGCTGAAGGGCAGATTCAGAACGTTTCTAGTATATGGAAGGCCAAGGACCATTGATCTCGTGACGTGACATGGAAACCCGACACCATTTTTCAATTTTGGGCACATTTACCGATGTACGTGGGTTGTAGTGGTGCAACCTACATATACACATGTTGTATAGTAGGCAAGATGCGTATATGTGGAAAAAATATATTTTTAGCTCTGGGATTTGCAAAAAAGGGATTTTAAGTCTACATAGGGAAATGGAAAAAAGGACCTATGTGCAATATTTCATAGGGTGAGGAAAATCTTACTATAACATACTCCACCTAATGTGTGAGGTCATAGGAGTATCTGCGATGCTCGAAATACATTATAAAAACCCAGAAGTGGAGTAATGGGGACATTGCTAGAAGAATTAGTTTATTATTACAATCTGTATTGACTTTGCATACATGGCTGCCAATTCTGAATTACACTGCAGATCCATGTGAAAATATACCAAACAACTGTCTGTGGCCGTGAATAGGAAAAAAAAATGTGGTTAGATGCCAAAGGTTGTCATAGTCACGAACAAGGCCTAGTAAAACCAGTCTCAAAATCAATCTGAAGATATATGTATACAATGGGGTACAATCTGATCTCCCATGATCACTGAAGTCACACAGGTACTGGTCCAATGAAAAGGTAGCAACAAATCAGGAAAGTTGTGGCTACATATTGATGTCTTCAAGTCTTCTACACAATCCGACAAAGGTGCAATTCTACATTGTGTGAATAAAAGATTTGAGGTCGAACAAAATGAGACTTTGTTTGATTACTGGTCATTGAGGTATACCGTTAACAGATGTGAGACAACCTACCGATGATGAAAGTGGGTATCAAGGCACCGAGTACATTATTACAAGTGTGAATAAAGGAGTCGAGGTCGAACACTTGAAAAATCCATCGATTAGGGGATATTGATGTATTCCCAATTGTCGATGGTCAGAGAACTTGCCACTAATGACTACAAGCCTCTAGGTACTCATAAGAATATATGTCTTGTTTCCAGAATAGATGAGTTGGATTCAATGGAAGGAGACCCGCTAAAAGGAGATCATTAAGGCATCTCTCATCATTCAACACGAGGTACAAAGTAGGAGCTCGATGATTTGGAGGAAATCAGACGGAGAACATGTTCGCAAACCAATGACCCTGTGTGTCTTTCATGTGTGCCAAGTGCAAGAGATAAATGAAAAAGACCCTCTAAATAGCAGCCAATGAGGAAAACTGTTGACAAAGGTGAGGAAACCACCAATAAGGCTAATGGAATCCAAGCCACTTCAAAAATCCCAATGTGTGAATAGATGTATTGCCATCGAACATAAGGGAAACCATCCAATCAACAACCAAAGATGAAATGTCGACTTTTGGGTTCAAGGTTAGCTACCAATGATGAAAGTAGGACCAGGGTGCATAGTAGGACTACAAATTCATGTGATTTTGAGACAAATTGAGGGTATGGTCAACATGCAAAGTCAAGAGCTATGAGGAATGGCCAACACTGGTTGATAGACATCCTTTGAACAAGATCATGAGACATATGGAAGACTCTGGAAGCATAGACTTAATTATGAAACCATGAGATGTAGGAGGCATCAATCAAATTCTCCATAAGTACTGGAAGAGTAACCAGTCGGGGGAGTAAACTCTCTGTAATGAGCTTAGCTTCATAAGGCCATGCTAAACCCAAAATTATGATGATAAGTGGACTCAACAATTTTGTGCTTTGTTCAAAGGTGACACGAATGCTGCCAATATAAGATATATTCCCTTCCCTCCCATCTTTTTTTGTTTTTTAATAGTCAAATAAATGTTATGATACAGAGGAGGAAACGAGTGTCGCGAGTAAGAAAACTAGTTCCAGCAATGGAACATGCCTATGCTCAATGTAAGGAGGTTCATGTGGAAGATGGAAACTCAGGG
>JASDQU010736090.1:24769-43044 GCA_032191745.1 Picea mariana | reverse complement strand
AAATTCTCTCTTTCAAAGATTATCTTGTCTGGTAAACCCTCACTCATGTCAATCTCTGTTAGGATATTTAAACACTTAGGAGTTAGTTAAGAATCAAGATCTACTTGGTCTAATGTGTCGTTAAGAAAAAATGTGTTTCTTAGTGTGTTTCTTTAGTATGCATTAATATGCATTTTTAGTTAGGAAATTCGATGGTCCTGATATGTTCTTAACATAGAGTGATTCAATGACTCATATTCTCCTCGATATTAATGGCTACATTGATCCATGGATTAACACTTGATTGGTCCATGATATCTATTTAAAGAGCATGGAGGGTCATTTATTGATGATTGATTGTCAGAAACTCTCTTGTAAATCTCTCTATGATATTTTCTTTTGCATTAATAAATTGCTCCAAGTGGCTACGTTGACTGGGGCTGTGGATGTTTTCCCGAACAAGGGTTTTACCACGTAAAAACATCGGTGTGTTGATATTTGATCTGGTTGTGTGAGTGGTTACTGAGGGCTTTCGTCCTTTATTGGAATACTTGTGTGGTCGAACATGGTATCAGAGCGCATTTGAAGACCCACTCCCATTGTAGATTGAGATCTTGAAGCTGTGTTGTCACATCTTTGGTTTTATCCATTTCTATACTTTTTGGGCCAAGAGGACTATTCCATTGCGTCTGGAGCACTTCGTTCAATTAGAAATGCTTTTCGTTTCACTCGAAAATGTTTCCGTTTGCTCAAGATACAACCATTTTAGTTAGATACGGAGGTATAAAGTTTGAATACGCCCTTTTAAATTTTTATAGAGATAACATTTCGGTTTTTTGTTTTTTATTTTCTGGTTACTATTTTCAATATACGCATGCTCTTTGCATTGCGCTCTATGTGATCTCGACAAATAAAAAATAGAGCAAAAAGGTTTTTTCTGTCTGCGTATGCTCTTTGTTGTGTGCTCTGGGTGATATCGGTAAATTAGAAATGGAGGGAAAGCTTGCATTTTCTGGGTAAGCTGAGATCTAACCCTTGTTGTCGAGAAGTGAATATTTTTTTTTGTGAATGCATGAAAATAAGTTTTTATTGAGCATGCACTCCAGGGCCATCTTCCACAACAGTAAAATCAACAACACCCCAATCGTTCTTTTTAAGACTATAATGCAAAATCAACAACACCCCAATCCTTCTTTTTAAGACTATAATGTGTTTTGTTCTAGCTCACTTGGTTGAAAATTACTTTACTTAGTAAGAGGTCTTGAGTTCGAGTTTTTTTTTGTTACGTTTTTTTGAAAAAGTTCATGCATTTATTGTAAAGTGCATTTCACTTAATTATAAAAGTGAATTACTATTAAATAACTTTAATATTTTATTTTAAGTTAGTTTTTGCATGGAACTTTAATTTACAAAGTAACTTCATTGTAAAAATAATTCCTGCTTATTCTATAAAAGTGAATCACTTCATAAGTTACTTATTTAAAAGAGAGCTTATAGACAGTTAGGAGGAACATCATCACGTGGACCAACTTTTACTTGCCACATTGCTTTTTGGTTACCATTAATACTTTTTTTTCAAAAGGGCATTAACTTTTACATCCAAATTCCGTTTTTAGTGTCGTTTTTATTAAACAGTCTATTTTTTCGAAAACTGTCCATCCAGACCATTAGTTTTAGCCTTTAAATCCATATACTTTGCATATTTAATATGCCCTCTTCGAATGATATTTTTCTTACGAGTGCCAACTACTTCTCATGGAAATTCCATATGGAGGATGTATTAAGAAGTAAATGATTGTGCTAGATTACTTTGGGAAAAGAACTAGAACCCACTGATAATGAAAATAAAGTTAAACATGCTAATAAGAGTGATGAAGCATGTGGACTAATCAGAATGTCTGCCTCTCCTGATTTAAGGTTTCACCTTCAAGGAGTTGATGGTCCAGATAAAACTTGGGAAACACTTGAAGCTATGTTTGGTAAACACAATATTATTCGAGCCCACCGTATAGAAAATCCGTTAATGTCTTTAAGTTCCAATGGTTTTTCTTGCATTGAAGATTATTTATCTAAGTTCAAAACAATTAGAGTTTATGTATAGACCACAAAATAGATCTGAAGAAAGACCGATGCATCTATATTATTATTTCTAAGCTTGGTAGTGCATATTTTGTGGTTGTATCCACCTTTTATGCCACTAGAGAAGCTCTAGGGAGTGCTTACCAAAGTCCCTCTCTTGAGTCTTTCTGTGATGCTTTGATTAGAGAGCAAGATAAACTTGTGCAACTTGGAGTGATCAACACTACAGGGACCTCCAACAAAGCCTTAGTGGCTCATCAGAAAGATAAATCCAAGAATCTCAAGAGGCAACATCTTCGCCACAACAAGCAAAACAAGGGTCCCAAACCCTCTCAACCAACGTCCGCTCCTAATGGTGACAAAGGAGCAAAATTTAAAAGTAAGAAGACTGACATACACTAACTTTTGTGGGAAAGATGGTAATGTGAAGTCCAAATGTTTTAAGAAGATGGAAACTTTAGAAGCAACGATGAAGAAACACAACGTCGATATTGATTCTTCTTCTTCTAACTCCTTCTCATGGACATGCACTTTTTGCTTCTGGTTTTTCCTTCAATGCAAATTCTACATTTTAGTTTTTTTGTTTACTGATGAGTGGCTTATTGATTTTGGAACATCTTATCATATGGTTAACGATAAAGCCATATTTTTTGCTCTAAATAAATACAACACCAAGAAAGTATTTGTTGGTGATGATAGATCTCTTAGTATTGTAGGGTCTGAAACAGTTCAGGTAGATAATGGTCATTTCAATGATGTATTATGTGTTCCAAGTCTTTCTTGCAACCTTTTATCAGTGTATCATATCACTCATTCAGATGAAGGTAAAACCGTAGAGTTTTCACCTCAACAAGTTGTAATTAAGGATTTAAAAGATCTTAAGCACGCCCTCACAACTGGAATTGCTGATGATATTACCAGGTTGTACAATTTTGACAACTTTTGGTCATCATATTTTCCATCAGCTTTTGTTGCTCGTAGCAATGCCTTGAACACACATTGGCATGAACAACTTAGTCATCTAACTATCGCTCATTACAACTATTATGTAATCAAGAAATGGTGGCTGATCTTCCTCTTGTTTCTTGCAGTGATGGCGTTTGTGTCAGTGGTGTTCTCGACAAACATCATTGGGATATTTTTGAAAAACATGCCTCTTGGTATGGCTCGACCCCTTTGCATCTTGTTCACAGTGACTTGTGTGGTTTTCTTTCTTCTCCTTTTTCTGGGTGCAAGTATTTCTTAACTTTCATTGATGGCTTCTCCAGACGCACTTGGAATTACTTCTTAAAACTTAAGAGTGAAGTGTTTGACAAGTTTTTGGCCTACAAGACCTTTGTAGAAAAACAATCTGGACATCAAATTCAAAGGTTAAGAACAAATAATGGAGGCGAATATATGAATTACAATTTTACAAGTTATTGCACTTCACAGGGCATCCAAATGGAACATTGTTCCATATACACCATAGCAAAATGGTGTTGCTGAGAGAAATTATTGCACATTAAAAGACACGACTAATTGTATGATCCTATCTAAGGGATTAATTGTTAATTATTGGGTGGAAGCCATTAACTGTGCAAATTACATAGTAAATCACACTCCCACAAAGGCTCTAAAAAATATAACACCGGAAGAAACATGGAATAAAATTAAGCCAGATGTAAGCCACTTACGTGTATTTGACTATGTAGCATGGGCTCACATTCGTGATGAGAAAATGAAAGATTTAAAACCTAAAAGTGAGAAGTGTATTTTTGTTGGATATTCTGAAGATGTGAAAGGTTATAGACTTCTTCAACCCCATTCTAATCAAATTATTATTTGAAGAGATATTAAATTTGATGAAAATAACTTGGTCTGCCAGTCTAATTCGACGTTTGTGCCTTATTCGTTCTGCGAGCCATCTTCTATTTCTATTCTAGTTTCTTCTTCTTCTTCAGATGATGACAATGAGGATAAAAATCCACCTCCACCTACTCACCTTCCTCTAGATGAGTCCATTGAACATGAACTAACAACAACACCACTGCTTCCGAGATGGGTCTGTAAACGTGAGAAACAACTAGTGATCGTGTCGGTGATCCTTTAGATTAGTGTCAAACGCGTTCACAGTGCTAAGGAGCCTCTTGTCTTTTGGCTAAAGTTTCATAGACTCACTCATAATCCAAAAACATTTGCAGAAGCTTCACGTCATTGAGACTGGGACACAACAATGAAGAAAGAGTATCGCTCTTTAATGACGAACTATACTTGGGATCTTGTACCTCTTCCGAAAGGAAAAAAAAACTTGTCATATGTGAATGACTGTACAAAACTAAGTATGCATCAAATGGAAGTTTTGAAAGACATAAGGCCCGATTAGTTGTCAAATGATTCTCTCAAGTTGAAGGCATTGACTATAATGAAGCCTTTGCCCTTGTAGCCAAAATGAATTCCATCTGCCTTGTTCTTTCCCTTGTTGGCTCACATAAATGGGAGGTCCATCATATGGATATTAAATCTGCCTTCTTGCATGGGGATTTGCAAGAAGAAATCTACATGGAATAACCTCTTGGCTATGTTCATAATAACTCTAGCTTTGTTTTTTTCCTTAAGAAATCTCTTATGGTCTTAAGCAAACTTTTGGGGCTTTGTATGCCAAAATGGAAAGATTTATTCTTGACAATGACTTTTCTAGATGCCATTTTGACCCTAATGTCTATACCAATAAAGTAGGAGGCCATCTGATAATACTTGTTCTTTATGTTGATGACCTTATCCTCACTTGTGGTGACCCTAAGCTTTTAAACCATGTGAAAACCAACCTTAAGAAGAAATTTGAAATGACAGACTTAATATTTTTGCATTATTTCCTCTGCCTTCAAGTATTGAAAACCAAGGAAGGAATCTTTCTTTCCTAGTCTAAGTATGCTTGTGACATTTTTCGTCGCTTTGACATGGATGATTCTAAACCAACCCCTTCTCACTTCTAATATGGAGTCAAACTTGTTGCCACTTGTACTTCTCCTGAAGTTGATGCCACCTTGTACCGTCAATTAGTTGGTAGCCTTTTATATTTTTCCTCAACCATTTAAAACAGAAAGAGAGAAAACAACGTGAAGTTTATGGATGAGAAAATGGATGTAAAGGATCTCTGGGAATTCATCATGGAGTGTAAACTAGATGTTATGGTTCTGAAGGTCGAGTTGTCGTTGACGTTGGAGAGTGTTGTGTATCCCACTCGATGAGTTTTACAAGCCCTCTACGGCTTTTACGACAAGTGTTCCAAGAATATGGAGGACTTTGGGCTTGTGAGCCTGTTCTTTGTTGCTCAATCACTTCTTCCTCTCCTGGCAGACTCTATAGTGGGGGGCAAGTGAGCTGTTGTGTCTCCAAATACTAAGCAGTGGGCAAGGGTTATTTCCAATGAGTCGAAGTCAAGGATTGATGTTGAAGTGGATCCTCCAAAGCAATATAAATGGCGGGTCAAAATCCTTGCCTATGTCTACATCAATTTTGATGAACCAAAGGTATTTTGATCTAGCAATGTGGAGAATTTTCAAATTATAGTAAGGTCTAGTGAGGGGAAGACCATCACATTACAGGTAAAATTCCTCTGATTCCATTGAATCCATAGGCAAAATACAGAGATAAAAGTGACGATATCGATGTTGAAGCACCAACCTCTCTATGCTAGTAAGCAACTAGATACCATTGTTTACTTGTTGAATATGGCATTAGTAAAGACTTCATGCTATCCTTTGATATTTCGTCTTCATGGAGGTGTAGGAGGTAAATATAATCCCTTCGCCTCAAAGGCACGCTCCTTCAAATATGCGATCAATAGAAATACCTTTGTAGTGTTGTCAGTCCACCCATCAAGTGCTTATATAATAGAGAAATCAGAGAAGGTTCTATTGTTGAAAGTAGAGATGCAGGATGTCACTGAATTGATTTCTTGTTATGAATCAAATGTGGTCTTCTGTTGATTCAATGGTTTATGGCCTACTACTGCATATTTGTATAAATGGATCTATGCTATTTTGACAAAAGATTACAAGCTGTATTTGCGAGTCTTGAAGATGTGTTGTTTGTTGATGTTCAAATTTTGGTATGCTCGTTTAACCATAGACAATGTCACTTCATTGTCAGCCAACCAAAGGCATTCACATATGCCACCCCCGAGCACACTAACCTTTACTTAGAATAATGCCGGCAAGCCTACTCTAGAACCAACAAATAATACCTAGCCACAAAACTATTGCAACAACAACACAATAACCATACAAAGATAACATACCTTACACCAAGAGAAGCATACAAGAGAAATACCATAAAGATTGAGAATACTCCATGACAATTGCAACACTACTCTCTCTAGACTTGTGCCTTCTTTTGTTGCAGCTGCAACTCCTTAGATTTGTGCACTAGTTGTTGCTACAACTATTCCTAAGACTTGCACCCTTCTTGATGAGTGAGTGAGAGTGCAAATGAGCTAAGGCGCCACCTTATTTATACTTTTTCTGCCAGTGAACTTTTTCCACAGGGCCAATCTGTCTTTTCTAGCAAATATAATTTACTTAGACTTTTTTGGAAGGGTCGACTTCTCTTTCTGGGTTTCTTATTTCTTTATTATTATTCTCCTTGGACTGACTTCTCTTTTAGGGTTTCCACACATATGTTTAGTGGTTCACTTGCTTCCGGAATATTCTCCGCATCTAAGAAAGGTCATCTAGGAGGGAAAGATCCTCTCGTAGCTACCAAAACATCAACACTCCCTTTTAGGTAGGGAGGCATCTTTCATGATGTCTTCATCTAGTAGTCCACTGACTGCTTTGCAATTAGATGGTAGCACACAATGACCACAATGCCATTGGTAGCTCAAATCGCCTGTCACTGTCTCTGCAATCAATTAGTACTCAACCACTTCCAATGTGGACTGGTAGTCTCCATGGAAATCAGCTAGTAGTGCACAACTACCACAATGCCATCTAGTAGAACATGACTGTGCCGATTCATAGTAGTACATAACTACTATCCAGTGGTGCACAACCACTCTTGCAATCAAACCACCATGCAATACAACAATCAAACCACCATGCAATACAACAATATCTATGATTATGCATCAATCAGCTAGTGGTACACAACCACTACAATATGCCCTCAACCATAATCATAATCTACCACCTCCATGACTATGTAGCAATAAGCTAGTAGCACACAACTACTACAATATGCCCTCAACCATAGTCAGGATCTGCCACCTCCATGACTATGAAGCAATCAACTTGTAGCACACAACTACTACAATATGCCATCAACCATAATCATAGTCGATGTATCTATAACTATGCAACAATCATCTAGTACCACACAACTACTACAATATGCCATTAGCCATAGTTATAGTCTCATCTAGTAGCATGAAGCTACTCCAATAGTCCTCACGACTATGCATGTGATGTTTCTTCTCTCATCAGGTCCGACATTACATTACCCCCTCAGTCGCAAGACTGATCCAGGGAACCCAAAGGGGTTAGCCGACATGAGAAGAAACAACACACCTCCCTCTCAATGAGAGTTGTCATTTTGCACCTCGAGTCTTTCTGCTCCTAGTCAAATCAACATGACTGATAGGAGAAAGACTACGCTTGGGCCATTCACCACTAGCCAAATCAACATGGTTAATCCTGTGAGTGAATGTACCATTCTCCCTTGGTCAAATCAACATGATCAATCTGGGAGAATATCTGCCCGATGCTACTCATCTATGGATGTGTACTGGAGATTTACAACTCCCTTCTGCATTATGTCTTCGCTGAAGTCCTTTAAGAAAATTTTGAAGCTATGCTTCTTCACGGCTTGATATACTGGCTTCTATATACTATGCCTCTGCTGTACTAAGTGTCATTGATGTATGCTCCCTGCTCAACCATGAGATCACACAGATTCCAAACTGAAGCAACATTCGAAAGTGCTCTTCTGATCCACTGCACTCCCTGCCTAGTCAGAGTCTGTATAATCATGCAGCTTTACATCTCCATCCGAGGCATATCTCAATCCATATCCACTCGTACCAAGTAGGTATCTCAACAAATGTTTTTCTTTCAATTGATGTACATGTCTCGAAATCAAGGTAAAAAGGTCCACATCCCAGTCCTTCTGACTGGATTCCTTCACTGAAACAAGGGAATCCTCCCAACAGGTCTCATATCTCCTCAAAGTCTCTAAAGTTTTTGATCTAGACTCTTGTCTATTAGTCCTGGAGAACGCCTCTCCCATCTGAATCTGAATCTGAATCTGAAGAGGAATACTTTCTGAATGAAAGTCTCTAAGCAACTGACTCTCTTTGAGATCAGGCTCACTCTGAGTTTGCATGATGCCTTTGAAGCTTAACACTCTCTGAATATATATAGTCTTCGGAGTCATCTGCTCCCTTTGCATGTGCTGACCTCCTCTCCTCCTTCATTACATGAATGTGCACAACTCTATGTTTGGATAGTCTTCTTCATGATGCCTCCTGCAATCGTCATCATAGCTCCCTCTCAGGGCTATTACCTGTGACCTTCCCAGAACAAGAAACGAGAATAACAACATCTCCATGGTAGCCTCGATGGAATTTACAAGATAACCCGCCTGGAACAAGGTCAACAACCAATCACATCTCCTAGAAGAAATCAATTTATCTTGTAAACAATGCATTATTAACATGAGCATTCACCTAATGGTAGTTGTCCGAACAATAATCAAGTGTTACTATGCTAGCACTAACAATGGCAATAAAGATTGCTACTCTGGTTACAACACATTCTTAAACTACAACAATATAAGGAATATCAAACATGATATGCAAACCTGTATTGTGTTGTTCCTTTCAATATGGTGGATCTGAGATCCCTCTGGATTTACAATTGTTGCTTGGACAAAAGATCCCTTATCCTACAAACACCCTCAAGATAGTGATACAATTTAAACATATACAAGTACATACCTCTGGAAAACAACGACAGACAATGGCACCTTTCAGCAACAACGACAAGCAACGACGAACCCTAAAACTTCAAAGTGCTCCAACTTGCAATCTAAAGGTAGCTGGAGATGTTCTAGGGTAAGGCGCACTAGGACAACCAAAAATTAGTCCTAATACTTCAAAGAAACTTTCACTGCAACTGGTGCTTGCACTGCAACTAGCATGAAGGAATCGACATGAAGGAATTGGCATGAAGGAATTGACATGAAGGAACCGACGAAGGAACTAGCATGAAGGAACCATCACGAAGGAACTGGCACAAAGGAACTGGCATGAAGGAACTGGTATGAAGGAATTGACACTGCAACTGCAACTAAGCATATTCCTTCTAGCGGTTAGACTGTTACGAAGGAAACTAATTCCTTCCAGCGGTTAGACTGTTATGAAGGAAACTATCTCTGAAACCATGTTGAAATTTTGGTATGCTCGTTTAACCATAGAAAATGTCACTTCATTGTCACCCAAGCATAGGGATTCACATATATCACCCCCGGGCACACTAACCTTTACTTGGAATAATTTCGACAAGCCTACTCCAGAACCAACAGATAAACCCTAGCCACAAAACTGCTGCAACAAGAACACAATAACCATACAAAGATAGTGTGCCTTACACCAAGAGAAGCATACAAGAGAAATACCAGAAACATTGAAAATACGCCACGACAATTGCTTCACTACTCTCTCCAGACTTGCGCCTTCTTTTGTTGCAATTGTAGCTCCTTAGATTTCTGCACTAGTTGTTGCTGCAACTGCTCCTAAGACTTGTGCCCTTCTTGATGAGTGAGTGAGAGTGCAAATGAGCTAAGGCACCGCCTTATCTATACTTATTCTGCCAGTGAACTTTTTCCACAGGGTTGACCTTGCGTTTTCTGGCAAATATAATTTACTTAGACATTTCTGGTAGGGCCGACTTCTCTTTCTGGGTTTCTTATTTATTTATTATTATTCTCCTTGGGACGAATTCTATTCTAGCGTTTCCACACATCTGTTTAGTGGTTCACTTGCTTCAAGAATATTCTCTGCATCCAATAAAGGTCATCTAGGAGGGAAATATGCTCCCACAACTACCAAAACATCAACAATTGATATCTCTTGCACTGAAAAGAAATAATCTTGTAATCTAAAACCCTTGTCCAACAAGACTTTGCCCTTTCAAAGATTATGCTGTCTGATAAACCTTGATTGGTATCAAGCTCTACATAAATTGGGCATGTTAAGAGACAAATATACCACCCAATCTTTTGTCTAGGTTGCATAGATCCATTTATATATATTTGGAATAGTAAACCCATTTTAGCTCTGGATTTTTTATGACCTTAGAGATTTTTATTTTGATTTTTTTTGATCCGTCGTCATACTTAATAGATTTTGGATTAAAAAACATGAATTTAAGATGGTATTAGAAAAAAAAAATTACGATGAAATACCATGGAATATGAATGAAGCAACCATTAGTTTGTAGATAATTTAGGGTAAAGGCTATCACCAAAATCAATATTCCCTGTAGCCACAATGATTAGAATTTTCTATTGAGTTGTTATGTGAATCACAAATCACTAGTACATTTGACTAATTTTCCGATGCCATTCCGATGCCCATCTGACATAGTCTCGTCTGGCTTCTGAAAAACCCCCACTCCAACTATTAGTTGAAGCCCTTTCGTCGCACTCCCGATGACACTAACAATATGCCAGATATTCGATGTAACAAACTGCCACATGGCAGTTGTGGATAGATTTTACGAAACATATGTTTGCCCCACATAATCGTCGCAATTACAACCATCATATCACAATCAATATTACGACACATTGGTTTGTCACGTGGCATTTTCCAAGAAACCATCATTAGGAAAGCTTCCATCTTTTTATCGACGACGACGACGACAGTGGTCGTTATTGTGACATAGACGTGCGCAAGTATTGTAAAAAAACCGACGCGGACGCCATCAAAATTGTGACTTTATGGACGACGACTTACGTCGGCATGATGACAGTCTATAGCGTGCAGTTTGTCGACGATCCAACGATATGGCGCAACATATTCATCATATGCGCGATGCCATGGTTGGAAACGCCCTTCAGAGTGGTGATGCATGAGAGCTCCAAGTCCTGTCAGGAATGGGACGGACGGGCGTCAGAGGTCCGATGCTTATATGATAAAGTAAAAAATATTGAAATTGCATTGGACATGTTATCCCCATTTTCTAGGGATAACTATGGAGATGATATCTCGAGGCCCTTAGGTTCTAGACATGGAGTACCGAGAGACAAATGAATGACAACGTCCACATGCATAGACAGAGACCCGCTTCACCACCACATTTCCTGGATTTGCGATGATGGCATCAACCACATCAACTTGCTTCCAGAAGAAGATGGGTCTTTCTCCATGAGGTACAAGTCATGTATTGTGGTAAGTGTCAGTTTAATATTTGAGGCATTTGAGTTTGTTGCATTTAAAGTTTCTTTTGATTATAGAACATCTGCTTGGAAATTATGCTCTTTTCCCTGTTTCACCTTGGTGGTTGACATTGTACCCTAGAAAGTGGTCACCCTTAGGTATGGGCTTGCTATTGGGAGGTCTGCTCAATGAATCATCGTGCAATTCCTGATCATACTTACAATTTTCACGCTTCACCCCTTTTTTTCCTCCTTATCTTTTGGGATTTTCGGGTGTACTAACCCAAGAAGGGATTTACTTCATTTCATGGGAAGAAGGGTCCGAAGGCCTAGAGGTTTATAGCTAGAAAAAGATAAAATCCAATCATAAACCTTCTTAATGATCACCCAGGGATATTGAGGAAAATGAAATATCTCTCATAAGAAACTGATGGGACCTGTAAAAAATAACAATATAAAATTGCCAACCAAGGTAGAGCATGTGTGGGAAATGTTTTTCATGCTTAGGTAGAAGTCCTAGCACTTGGAGGATCTCACCTAGCCCTTGCAAGCCCAACGATTTGCCTTTGGAGGCTAAAACGTCATCTTTGAGGGCTTGACGTCACCCTAGGGCTAGGGTTTTGGTGGTGATGGTGGTGTTTGATGGACACTTGGCACTTTGATGAGCGAGATCCCTGTTACCTGGAGAGAAGACCCGAATGCATGAAGGGAAGGCCTTTGGAGGCCCAACAATTTCATCCTCAAGCTCAACGATTTGCCAAAGTGACCAAGACATCACCATAGAACGGGTTGACGTCACATTTTTAGGGTTTTCTTCATGTGTAATTTAAAATTATTTTGTAAAGGGGCAAAGTAAAGGGGGTTGGCCTCCTTACTTCGTGGTTTACCTTAACTTTATGTGGAAAAGCACTTTTTAGGAGTTTTGTATAAATAAGAATCATTTTCATTTCATTTGATATGGCTCTCTCATGTGAGAAAGACTACTTGGCTGAAATTTTCGCCATACTTGGACAATTTGGATCATCTCTCTCTCTTGTGCAACTACCTTACGATGTTTTCTCTTTCTATATTGTGGAGCTAAGGTGATGCACACCTCTTGGAGGCTTGTTCTCTTGCTTATGGATGAATCTTGCTTGGTAAACTAAGGTTTGATCTTGCTATTTTCGAATTGGTAAGTAAATTTTTGCATTTAATTGGTGTTTTCTACTAGTTTCATCGATAATCTTGTCTCAAATCGTTGGAGGACTATAGTAGCATAAACCCTCCACCAAGGTTCATATTGTTTTTCTAGTTAAATAACCATTTTTACAAGGTTTCTAGGAGATGTAAAAGGGCTTACACCCTCCTAGCCTTACCTTGGTTAGTTTTGCATGCTCTAGGGAATATAATAGCCTACACCCCTAATGATATTGTGGATCTAACTCTTACATCCAAGACTCCATTTACCCAAAAGATATAAAGAACTAATTTGAAAATTGCATTGGAGAAATAAATTACTGCATTGGAATACATGATTTTACGAGATATTCAAATGGTTTAAATTGGAATCAAGATTCAATTCTTTGCCTTAATAGCTTGCTTGTGCCACTAGGGTGTTTTGATTGTTCAAATACATCTTATTTATGTTATAGACTTTATGCTACAACCATTAGGGCTGCAGAAAAATCATCTAAATCTCTTTCTCTTATTCACTTTTCAACCGTCAGAAATTGCTAATAAGCTACCATAATAATCTACTAATCTTAGCGCATCTTTTGGGTGGTTTATTTGTGAATTTTGGTGGTTGAATTTTGCTGCTACAACAACATTTTTATACAACCATAAAGCTGTCAAAATATCTCTTGAATAACTTTTCTTAAAAACGTTACTTTGTCGCTATAGTCTAACTTTATCTTACTTGAGTTATACTAGTCATTGCTAACTTAATCTCTTGCATCTTTACTTGAATTTCAGTGACATATCTAGCAACTTTTGTTATTGTTTACTTGTTGACTTATATAATTCTTTACTGCTTCTATATAGGAAAACAAGCTTCACTTGCTTGTCCATTTGAATATTGGTCTTGTATACTTGTCTTTTCTCTTGTCTCAGGCAGGTACATTTTTCTTCTGCAGGTACTCAAAGTTTTGGCAACTATTAACCATCTCCAAGACTTGTTCCCAAGACACCTTCCACTTCTTAGCTTGAGCTATAGGGGCATTATCTTCCATTACTCTACTTTCCATCTCATTTCCCCCTAGGGTGATTCGAGACACCCCTCTTGTGTAGGATTTCTCCTTCAATAAAGCGAGGGGAGTACTTACTTAAGGTGACAGTGGGTAGATACTCCCATAGTTCTTGCCACCTTGTGGATTGGGTCGAGCTTTTACCAACCTACAATTTGTGCGATAACATTTTGGCGTCGTTGCCGGGGAGGATTTTGAATCCTCTTCCGTGCCTTAACGACACTTTGGAAAACTATCCCAAAGCCTTTCCCTAGTTTTCTTGGCGACTACACTTGAGGGAAGTTCCCTTTCCCTCTCCTTTCTTGGTGAGATTTTCAACTCATCCGACGACTCCACCATGAGACAAACCCGAGGGAAGGATTACCCTATCCCTCCACCTATACCTAAACGTCGTAAGAACAAGACAAAACCTCCTAAACGTTTACCCCCTCCTACTTCTCTAGGGCCTTCAACCTTGTTCACCCAACACGCTCCAAAACACTCCCTTAAACCAATGGGTTAAAGGAACTTACGAACCCCTGGATGTGACTAATATCCATGGATCACCTCACCAAATATCAAAGGGTTTCAAAGAGTGGCTTCCAACCTTTTCAGGAGAAGACTCAACTCTGGCCGAGGATCACCTAAAAAACTTTCTTAGGGCCCTTGAAACTTATGAGCAGTATGAGGACATTCAGATGAGGCTTTTCTCCTACACTCTTTTTGGGAAGGCCCAAGATTGGTATGACAATATCTCAACATGGATAATCACAAACTGGGATACCTTTCGATATCTTTTTGTCAAGATATTTTCGAAAAGAAAATATTGCATATCCATTTATAATGAACTCCACCATTGCAAGAGGGAGCCAGGGGAAAATATATGTGATTTTAATGACCGATTCAACACCCTTGTGAAGAGTTTTCCCTAAGATTTCGAGCCCACTCAAGATAGTGTCCTCAAGACTTACATGGCAACCATAAAGGACCCAGTTGCCATGTAAGGGCACATGAAATCGAGGAGAACTTGGCTTCCTCGTTCCACCAAGTTGGGGACTATCCCAAGGAAATCACACAAGTTAACCTACTCACCAATTTCATTACCCCACCTCCCGACGCCCCTCATGCTGCCAAGGATTACTATGATAAGGAGAGAATAGAAGCTGCTACTCGAGTAATGAGTTTCATAGGGAAGAGGAAAACACCAGAGTTTGAAAGAAGGACTTCCTCGGTGGAAGAAAGTTTGAAAATTGAGGAAGTTGTGGAAGCAAACAAAGCAGAAAAGAATTTGCTGCACCATATTCAAAATATTCTATCCTCGCCCATTGAATAAAAATAATCTCATACCCTTGAAAATGAGTCGGGAGAGCCTATTGCAGAAGATGAAACTCAAAAAGAGACTATCATAGAACTTACTAGGTGTATTGATCCTCCTCATCAAGTTATCAATGAGGGAATTGACAACACCTTCATTCTGGAAAATTCTCTTTTTTTGGATGAAGAAAAGAGGGGTGGATGTTGGGGACTCAATTTTGATGGTGCACATTCAAGTGCGGGATTAGGTGGAAGAGTGGTCCTAATATTACTTGATAAAGAGGCTACCCTTTTCTCATACAAACCCGAGTTCGATTGCACTAACAACATTGCTGAGTATGAAGCCCTAGTCCCGGGTTTGAACCTCGCTATCGATATGAACATAAAGTCAATACGCGTAAGAGGGGATTCATATTTGATTGTCTCACAGCTTAACAAGATTTTTTCTGCCAAAAACCCAAGGTTGAAACAATACATGGATGTTGTTTGGGATTCCATAAAGAAGTTTGATTACTTTTCAATCAAACCCATCCATAGAGAAGAAACTTGTCTAGTAGAAAACCTTGTGGTTTCCGCTTCCACTTTACAACATTTCAAAGAGATCGGTCTCTACAATGTAGAAGTAAACTTCATACCTTCATTGCATGAAAATATGGAACACTGGCAAGGTTTTGATAGTGAAGACCAAGTCTCTCGTTTTCTTCAAAATGAGGGTGAATTCTCTGAAACTCAGATAAACCTTTTGGCTGAGGGAGCAGATATTGACATATACCTAATGGGCCCTTACCCAAAGAAATTGTTCCCCTAGAAAGACTTTTTGCTCGAAATGATATGTATAAAGGGAAAGCATCAAGCAATATCAAAGATGAAGTCATCGAGTTCAATATTGGCACCGAGGAATCCGCAAAAATGGTCAAGTTTGGGAAAGGGAAAACTCCTGATGATAGGGAGAAATTGATCGCTCTCATTAGAGAAATCAAGGATATTTTTTCCTGGTCGTATGAAGATTTGAAGGCTTTACCATGAAGACATTATACAACATGCTACTCTTCTTAAAGAAGGCACAAAACCCTTTAGGCATAAACTCATACAAATGAACCCAAAAGTTGCCCCACAAGTCCAAAGGGAGTTGCAAAAATTGGTTGAGGCAGGGATAATCGAACCCATCAGGTACTCATCTTGGGTGTCCAATCATGTCATTGTCTGAAAGAAAACTAGTGACATCAGGATATGCGTTGACTTCAGAAACTTGAACTAGGCCTCACTTATAGACAATTATCCTTTGCCAAACATGAAGTACCTTTTGCAAAGGGTTATCAGAGCAGGGATGATGTCCATTCTTGACATATTTTCAGGATATAACCAGGTATTTGTAAAGGAGGATGACCGGCTCAAAACCGCTTTCACTACCCCTTGGGGAACTTACAAGTATTTAAGAATGCCCTTCGGGTTGACTAATGCAGGAGCTACTTTCCAACGTGCCATGGATTATGATTTCAGGGATCTGATCAGGAAACTCATAGAGATTTACTGAGATGACCTAACCACTATCTCCAAGAAAAGAGATCAATATATCCAACACTTAAGGATGATTTTTCAAAGGTGCAGAGAATATGGAATTTCTCTTAATCCAAAGAAATCAATTTTTGTTGTGGATAAAGGGAATTTATTAAGACACATCATCTCTAAGGACAACATCTCGATTGATCCTTCCAAAATTGAAGCCATCAAGAAAATCCCTCTCCCTAAAGATAAGAAAGCGTTGCAATCTTTCTCCGGACAGATCAACTTCATAAGAAGATTCGTTCCAAACTTCACTGAAATCGTGAAACCCCTTAATCGCTTTCTAAAAAAAGATGCCCGTTTCGAATGGAATGACAAGGGCAAAATGGTCTTCCAAGATATCAAAGAGGCAATAATTATCGTGCCACTCTTAGTTAGTCCATATTTTTCTAAGGTTTTCATCATCTTCTCTTTCGCCTCAGAAGACACCATGGCAGGAGTTCTTCTACAAAAGAATGATCAAGGAGATGAACAACTGATCTTCTTCATGAGAAAATCCCTTAGAGACTCAGAGGTAAATTACACCATTACAAAAAAGCAAGCCTATGCTCTTGTCAAATCCCTCAAGCATTTTAGAACCTACATAGGTTACAACAAGATTAAATCTTTTGTCTGGTACCCTGCCATGAAGGACGTCTTATCACAACAGGATTGTCTTCGACCAAGAGGAAAATGGGTTTCACAAATACAAGAGTATGACTTGGAGATCAAACCATCCAAGATAATCAAATGCCAAGGATTAGATAAAATGTTGATGGAAAGAAACCAGGACTCTATCGAAATGGGAAAAAGAGAACATATCAATGTTGTCATAAGTGAAATTTAGGATGACGAACGATATTCAAACATTATTTACTATTTGAAGAATCTAACTTGTCCTGATCATCTTGTGGATCATAAGAGGAGAGACTTAAGGATCAAAGCCATGAAGTATTGGTTGACGCAGGATAGTCTTGGATGGAGGAACCTTGATGGGGTAATCCTCAGGTGTGTAAATAAAGAAGAAGCAGACAAGCTAGTTGCGAAGTTTCATTTAGGACACTGTGGAGGCCATTTGCAGCCCGCACTACCGCCCATAAAATTTTGAGGGCATGATATTATTGGCCTACTATTTTCTTGACACACATCAGTACGTCAGATCCTGTCAACCTTGCCAGTTCTTTGTTGGAAATCAACACCTCCCTTCCCTCCCTCCCTCTTAAACCGATTGTTGTAGAGGCACCCTTCCAACAGTGGGGACTGGATTTCAGTGGCGATTTCAAGGAAAAATCTAGTAATGTTTACCGATGGGTTTTGATTACCACAGACTATTTCACCCGATTGGTGGAAGTCATCTCATCAAAGAAATCAACAAAAGAGGTGGTAATGAAATTCCTTGAAGAGAAGATTATCACTAGATTTGGTGTTCCTACCAAGATAACCGTTGACAATGCCAAGGCTTTTAGTTTTATAGCGCTCAATGAGTTTTGCTTCAAATATTGAATTGTCTTGTCGTACTCCTCGAATTATTATCCTCAAGGAAATGGATTAGCATAGTCCAGCAATAAGAACATCATGAATATTGTAAAGAAGATTGTTGGAGAAAACAAGAAAAGTTGGAATAGGAAGATCAATTATGCCATGTGGGAAGACCACACAACTACTGAGACTTCTACCTAGAAAGCCCCTTTTGAATTAGTTTACGGGTTGGAGGTATGCCTACCCATGAAACTCCAA
>JASDQU010736089.1:242154-255376 GCA_032191745.1 Picea mariana | reverse complement strand
TTCCTATCTGGTGCCCTGCTGGTGCATAAATGTGTTGATGCACATGCCCTTGCCTTGATGACTTTTGTGTCTCTATATGATGTGGATGGCGATATACAACAACTGAAGGAATTTGTTCTTTTTTCTTCAAATTTGCAACACTTTGTGCCTTTGAGTCAATGACCTCCTTAGCTTCCTGATTATGTCCTTCTTGTAGTTTTTCTTCATCTCCTTTTGTAGAATCTGCCTCTAATTCAACTTCAGACTGGGCAATAACTTCTTTGCTAGCTTCCATGGGTCCCTCTTTCTTACTAAGAGACACATCCTGCAATGTGATTTTCTTTTTCTTGTACCACAACTTTAAAAACTTCTTTTGCACATTAATATTAATAGTACCCACTGATTCTATCCAAGGATATCCCAAAACAATATCCACTTCATCCATATCCATAGCATAAAAATATGAATGCAACACATATTTATCCATGGTAGTCTTCAAATCTTTAAAAATTTGAACATTTTCACCCTCAACCTTTGTGCTTTGAATATTCTTTATTGGAACTTTCAATCTATTAACCAACTGAACATTGATAAAATTATGCATGCAACTAGGGTTAATAGAAACAATGATATTTTCTTTATGAATACAACCATGAACCTGTAATATAGATTTTTCACATGAAAATAAACTCTTGGTTCTCTCTTTATTCTTATTTTCTCCATGAGACCACTTTTCTAACAATATTTTTTCAAATTCTCCATTGGAGAGTGTCATCATCTCCTTATAATCAAGTGATTTCCACCAAATGGCAGCATCACCTTACAATTTGAGATCTACCCAATGGGGCCAATTCTCTTCCCATGCTGACTTTCTTTATTTAATGAATGATTCAATACTAGGGCCATCACATTTCCCTGTAAAATACATCTTTCTATGAAAAACCCCCAAAAATAGAACAATAAGTTACAGCAGAAAATCGCGGCTTTTTTCGGAAAAACACTGAAAAATTGTTGAATTTAAAATGCTCATAACTTTACTTCCCGAACTTCGTTTCGGCTGATTTTGTTTTTGAAATTGGGTATTTTTCCGAGAGAAATTCAAATAACCATTTTTTTTTTTATCAAAATTCAGCTTGTGAAGCTTCATATCTAAACCTGAAGTGTGCCGCCCTCTTTTTATTCCCTAGAAACAATTCTGCAAAAAGAGAAAACAAATCTTCCCTTTTTTGGCCAAGGAAAGTGCTCTGATACCAATCGTTAAGTACCTATACCAGATCTGCAAATATAATTCAATAATACCAAGAATAAACTATAAACCATTCACCATAACATGAACACAAGAAATAGAGAAAACCCTTGAGGTAGGGTAACACCATATATTAATCCTTATGGAGGGATAAAACTCTTCAAGCAACCATTGCTTGTACAATCACAATATTCTTCACTATGTTTCATTACATATTCTACACTTCTTTATATAGCTCTCCCTATCTCCTAGGAACCTTCTAGAGAGCCTTCTCACATTTAATACATCCAACTACCATAGTGGGCCTTTATTAATATAGTGGACCTAATCCACCTTACATTGAATGACCACATTCCCATATATTAAATGACTTCCACTAATAACACATAACTACATTCCCATTGGGTACCTCCCTAGGTACCCCATATTACCTCCCTAAGTATACTACATTCTTGGATGAGGCCTAGTTTCCAATCCCAAATTCTGAACAGCTTGCTCTGAAATAAGATTCACTTGCGATCCACTATCAACAAGTGTATCAATCTTAGTGTTCTTTGAGATAACTCATAAATAAAACAATTCATTTATTTTTCTTCCATCAGGGATTACTTTAGACTTTGCAGAAGAAGTACGTGAATTGGAACTTGCAACAAAATATTTACCTTTGATTCCCATAGCTATAACCTTATATTTGACGCAGGCGCTTGCCACCTATGCACTCACTCCTCGCCCGCTCATAGGATCGTTCTAAAATCCCCTTTTGCTGAGTCGAAGCGGCTCCTTGGATTCCCTTGGGAATCACTGTGAAAATCTGACCCACAGGTCTTTTCCTTCGCCCACACAGTCTTCTACACCTAACCGTGATTGTCCCTAACTTAGTATCAGGGTTCAGGGTTTTGTCCTTCTTGATGTCGAGAGTCACTTTCCTCTCAAATCCCCGATCACCGATGAGCTCTCTGCCCGGCCTTGGCCCCTTTGGATATGCCCTTTGGTCCATGTGACCGCTTCCCATAAGACCACAGCCTTATCTTCTCTTGTCGGGGTTTTGGGTCTCAATTTCTCGATGCTTTCCAACCTCCGTTAGCCCTCCAGGATAAGATCCTCGTCCATGTGACCTTCTCCTATATGACCACATCCATATACTTCTGTCGAGGTTTCGGGGTTTTGGATGTCAAAATGCAATCGCCCTTTGGATCCGCGATCCTCCGATTCCCGACGTGCTTTAACTTTAGCTAGCCTTCCTGGATCAGCCCCCTGGTCCACATGACCATTACCCCGTGACCACAACCTTACCCCTCGTCGGGGTTTCCAATGCCTAAATGCATATGCCCACGGGATTTCCAGCTCCTCGAATCCCGACTCTCCGTCGTGCTGACAGCTAGCCCCCACTCATTGGGGTATCACATTTCACGATTCCAAAGTCTCAAACACTTTGCCTACGGGATCCCCAATACCTCGATGACCCAAACACCGATAGACGGCTCCTTGTCGGGCCTTTTCTCGATGGCTCTGATTACTACCACACATTCTCTCTAATGGACGGTTCCGATCTCTCCGGAATTTCGAGACTTGTGATGTCTCGGTTCTTTCGACCTAAGGAAACCCATTCTCCCGAGTGTTGAAATGCCAACGATCGCTCAATCTCCGCCACATGTCTCCGCTAACGGATGGCTCAGATCACTCCAGTGTTTCAAGACTTGAAGTGTCTCGATTTCCTCTATCTCAAGACTCCCGATTTCTTGATGGCTGAGTCCCGATGGTAAACCTCGTGCAACTCCTGTCTGATCCGATGGCTGACGAGTACCTACTCCAATTCTGACGGCTCAGATCCTTTCTTCTTGTGCGCTTGCTCCAGAGGCTAAACTCTGAGCATCTTCTCCCGGTCCTACAGCTTACGGGATTTCTATGTGAACATCTGATGGTCCACAACCTCCTCCTTCTGTGCGCTTCTCTGGATGTGGAAACCAACGATCCAGATCTCTGTTTCCTGCCGATCCGATGGCTGTTGTGCTCTCCTGGTCTTCTACACTTTCTTCCCAGACTTGGAAGAATTTCACATTCTCAAAGGCTTTGACCTTTGTTCTCTTTCCTCTGCGAGCTCTCGACTTCGAGTCCACCTCCGTGTACGAAGACGTTGTTTCTCCTGAGCTTTTATCTTCAAATCCTTGAAGGATTCTTCAACTTCTGCACTCCTGTAGAGTCTTCTCATGCACACGTTGGTGCTATCTCTTCTGAGCTTCTACAACCACTCAGACCCCTAAGGGATTTTTCCCTTCTTCCTTCTCTCCCACAGATGGAGAATATAATGCCTTCCTGGATTCCTGCTCAAGCAACCTCTTGCTGAGTCTTTCTGGGTGTTCAACAACCCAGTGAAGATCCTTCAGTGGATACTTCCTCTAGCTCTGGAACTAAAAGAGTTCTATTCTCCTCTATGCCTATCTACACACTGTCTCTATGCCCACCTAGCAGAGTATCTTCTCAGAACTTCCAGCAGTTCTGTCCTCTTGTGCACCTATGCACTCGCTCAATGCCCACCTGACAGAGCTTCACAGAATCCTCAGTGATCCTGGTCCTCTCTCTGAACTCACAACAGAGTTCTTCCAACTACACCTTGTGCATATGCTCAATGCCCACCTGGCAGAGCTTCACAGAACTCGTCAGAGATTTTGTTTTCTTCAAACGCTCAGCAGAGTTCTTCCTCAAATGCACCGCAGCGCATATGCTCAATGCCCACCTGGAAGAGCTCTACAGAATTCACAGCAGAATTATGTCTGCAACTGTGTTTCTCATACACGGCCTTGCCTCCAAGGTGTTCAACAACCTTGAGGTCTTCCTTGAGGTGATGATTTCAGCTTTCTGTGCCACAGCACGTCTTTGTCTGAACCCGCAGTGTTCAGAAGTGCAACCTCTGTGCACTGGTATTCAGAGACCGCAACATTCTGTCATGCCCTCCTGACATGAACCCTCAAAGACCTCTCAAGCTTGAAACCAAACAACTCCTGCATAATGCATCAACATAACATACATCTATAGCATACATAGAGAACACACACAGACATCCACATAACACACAGTAATGCAGGAAAAACTGGTCTTTGTATTAAATATGGAAAATGTCTGTATTTACAAGGTGTTCCTGAGCACGGGATGTAACAAGGTCTCGACTCTTCTCTTCTGCTCTCTACGGCTCTACAACTCAACCTCTACTCATCTAACTCAAAATGAGATCTAAAAATCTCTTTTACCTGAGGGGGCTCTTAGAGCGCTTCCCTCCAACCTACCTACCCTATTCAATTACATTGAATGGGTTGTCTAGTCTAGCATCGGATCTAGATATCATCCTTACAAACATTAAAGGCCTTCTTATCTACAGCCTGTGCAAAGGCACGGCTCCATGGCTCAACAGCCTAAGCATTAAATTACATTCAATTCAGATTTTAAATGAGGTTGCGCCTCTCTTCACCACACGATTTGAATTCTCTAACGTGGTTGGCTGGCTGGCTAGCTGACCTGGAGAGATGCTCCTGCATCATACTCCTCAGATGCAAAATTCATGAGCTCCTACTCATGAGCTTCCCATCTCTGATGTTGAAATCCTCCTGGACCCCAAATCATCCTCTGTAGTTGTTCATCTGCTCCATCTTCCTGTTGTTGTTGTTGCTTCTCTTCTGCTCAGTGGCTCCTCGTTGGAAGTCTCTAGTGACCTCAACATCAACCTTCTGATGTCTTCTATCACCTCATCCAACTGCTCCAGTGGTTGGCTCTGTTCATGCAATCTCCTCAGCAACAAAAAAATTTCTGCAATTGGGTAGATCATCATGATCTCCCATGCTTTCTTCATCAGCTTCCAACTTCACTTGTTGGATGTGCACGCTCTGCACTTTCACCCTATCTTCCAGGGCTTCAATTTGATCCCATAGATCAGAAAAGCAAGTGTTGTCTGCTTCTTCTTCCTCTACTTCTGCAACCTCCCATGTTGCAGTCTTTTCAGTCTCCTGGCTAAAAATACTGAGCCATTCCTTAGAATGCTCGTCACCCTCTTCTGCTTCTTTTGCTGTCAGCTCCAATGCTACAGCTCTTTCAGCTTCTTGGCTAAAAGCGTTGAGACATTCCTCTGAATGCTCATTTCCTTCTTCGTCTGCTTGGGTAGCTTCCAAAGTCTGCTCCAATTCCTCCTTGACAGTCTCAGTTGACTGTTCTACTACTATTGCTGCATCATCTGCAACACAGACTTCCGCCTCCTCCTGGGCAAATGGTAGGAATACTCCAATTCCCCCAATCATCAAAATATCTCTCAGCTCCTCCTCCTTTTTCAACTGCACATGTTGATCCAACTCTATTTCTTAATTTATGAGACCCTTAGACAGTCTCATCTGTTCGGTCAACTCCTCCGGCTGATTCCAACTCATCTGCCCATCCCTACCCACCTGGCAATATGGGATGCTTCCGCTGCTCTCCTAGTAGACTATGAGATCAATCGATTTCATCTTGATCAGCAACCCTTGCTGAATTGAACTCACCTACGAGTCCATGAGACCTTCAAAGAATCACGAATGCTCATCTCTTCCCACCTAGCAGTCTGAGATGCTTCCGCTACCCTCCTGGCAGTCTTTGAGATCCCGCAGTGATCTCCTTTCATTGCCCAGCTGGCAACGTGAAATTTCTCGGCTGTCCTCCTGACAGTCTCTGAGATCCCTCAGCGATCTCAGCTCTTTTCCCACCTGGAAAACTGGAATTTCTTCTCTGCCCTCATGGAAGCTCTTGAGATCCTCAGCTGATCCCAATTCATTCTCTTCACCGAGAATGTCTCCAGTCTCTGGCTCACAAACATGAACCATCTCTTCCTCTGTGGTCTTGAGGTTTTCAGCATACCTCAACCATCTTTTTAACAGCCTGCACTGTCTTCTGACCATCAACTCCTTGACTGGCCATTTTACCTTCGGCATCTTCATGGGCCATTCATATACCCATCTCAGCTTCTTATCTTGCCGCATCTTCAATTCGAGATTCTCTATGTCTGCTTTTAATTCATAGAGCTCTTTATCCATTTCTGCAAGCTTTTCTACTTTGCTCTTCCTCCCAGCATGCCTATGGCCTTCAGTAACCATGGTGTTGTCTCTCTCTACTTTCCTAGCAAACCTGCTGCTGTCACTTTGCACCAAGAGTGTTACCAGCTTCATCCTACAGTCTCCCTAACTGCCTTCTTGATTGTTGCCTTCCTGCAAACAAATCCTTACAAAGTCTCCAACGCTCTGTCTTCTTCCTTTACCTTCTCCCTCTGGTTGAAATATACAAACAGAGTCCCACTCTGATACCACTTGACATGTATCAGAGTGCTCTTTACCTCTTATGCCTCTCTTGCCTGAAATATACAAGAAAGAATCAGGCTCTGATACCACTTGACGCAGGCGCTTGCCACCTATGCACTCGCTCCTCACCCACTCACAGGATCATTCTAAAATCCCCTTTCATTGAGCTGAAGCGGCTCCTTGGATTCCCTCGGGAATCACTGTGAAAATCTGACCCACAGGTCTTTTCCTTCGCCCACACGGTCTTCTACACCTAACCGTGATTGTCCCTGACTTAGTATCGGGGTTCAAGGTTTCATTCTTCTTGATGTCAAGAGTCACTGTCCTCTCGAATCCCTAATCACCGATGAGCTCTCTGCCCGGCCTTGGCCCCTCTGGCTATGCCCTTTGGTCCATGTGACCGCTGCCCATAAGACCGCAACCTTATCTTCTCTTGTCGGGGTTTTGGGTTTCAATTTCCCGATGCTTCCAACCTCTGTTACCCTCCAGGCTAAGATCCTTGTCCACATGACCTTCTCCTATATGACCACAGCCATATACTTCTGTCGGGGTTTCGGGGTTTTGGATGTCAAAATGCAATCACACTTTGGATTCGTGATCCTTCGATTCCCGACGTGCTTTAACTTTAGATAGCCTTCCTGGCTCAGCCCCCTGGTCCACATGACCATTACCCCGTGACCACAACCTTACCCCTCGTTGGGGTTTCCAATGCCTAAATGCATATGCCCATGGGATTTCCATCTCCTCGAATCCCGACTCTCTGTCGTGCTGACAGCTGGCCCCCACTCATCAAGGTATCGCGTTTTGTGATTCCAAAGTCTCAAACACTTTTCCTATGGGATCCCTGATATCCCAATGACCCAAAAAATGATAGAAGGCTTCCTTGTCGGGCCTTTTCCCGATGGCTCCGATTACTGCCACACGCCCTCTCTGATGGGCGGTTCCGATCTCTCCAGGATTTCGAGACTTGTGATGTCCTGGTTCTTTCGACCTCAAGAAACCTAATATCCCGAGTGCTGAAATGTCGACGATTGCTCGATCTCCACCACGTGTCTCCGCTAACGGACGGCTCAGATCACTCCGGTGTTTCGAGACTTGAAGTGTCTCAATTTCCTTTATCTCAAGACTCCCGATTTTCCGATGGTTGAGTCCCGATGGTAAACCTTGTGCAGCTCCTATCCGATCCAATGGCTGACGGGTACCTGCTCTAGTTCTGACGGCTCAGATCCTTTATTCTTGTGCGCTTGCTCCAGAGGCTAAAATCTGAGCATCTTCTCTCGGTCCTACGGCTTACGGGATTTCTATGTGAACATCTAACGATCCACAACCTCCTCCTTCTGTGCGCTTCTCTGAACGTGGAAACCAACGATCCAGATCTCTGTTTCCTGCCAATCTGATCGCTGTTGTGCTCTCCTGAGCTTCTACACTTTATTCCTAGACTTGGAAGAATTTCACGTTCTCAAAGGCTTCGACCTTTGTTCTCTTTCCTCTGCGAGCTCTCGACTTCGAGTCTGCCTCTGCGTACGAAGACTTTGTTTCTCTTGAGATTTTATCTTCGAATCCTTGAAGGATTCTCCAACTTCTGCACTACTGCAGAGTCTTCTCATGCACACGCTGGTGCTATCTCTTCTGAGCTTCTACAACCACTCAGACCCCTAAGGGATTTTTCCCTTCTTCCTTCTCTCCCACAAATGGAGAATATAATGCCTTCCTAGCTTCCTGCTCAAGCAACCTCTTGCTGAGTCTTTCTGGGTGTTCAACAACCCAATGAAGATCCTTCAGTGGATACTTCCTCCAGCTCCGAAACTCAAATATTTCTCTTCTCCTCTGTGCCTATCTGCACACTGTATCTATGCCCACCTGGCAGAGTATCTTCTCAGAACTTCCAGCAGTTCTGTCCTCCTGTGCACCTATGCACTCGCTCAATTCCCACCTGGCAGAGCTTCACAGAATCCTCAGTGATTCTGGTCCTCTCTCTGAACTCACAGCAGAGTTCTTCCAACTGCACCTTGTGCATATGCTCAATGCCCACCTAGCAGAGCTTCACAGAACTCCTCAGAGATTATGTTTTCTTCAAACTCTCAGCAGATTTCTTCCTCAAATGCACCGTAGCACATATGCTCAATGCCCACCTGGCAGAGCTCTACAGAATTCACAGCAGAATTATGTCTGCAACCATGTTTCTCATACACAGCCTTGCCTCCAAGGCGTTTAGCAACCTTGAGGTCTTCCCTGAGTTGATGATTTTAGATTTCTGTGTCGTAGCACATCTTTGTCTGAACCCACAGTGTTCAGAAGTGAAACCTCTGTGCACTAGTATTCAGAGACCGCAACACTCTGTCATGACCTCCTGACATGAACCCTCAAAGACATCTCAAGCCTGAAACCAAACAACTCCTGCAGAATGCATCAACATAACATACATCTACAACATACATAGAGAACACACACAGACATCCACATAACACACAGTAATGCAGGAAAAACTGGTCTTTGTATTAAATATGGCAAATGCTTGTATTTACAAGGTGTTCCTAAGCACGTCCTATAACAAGGTCTCGGCTCTTCTCTTCTGCTCTCTACGGCTCTACAACTCAACCTCTACTCATCTAACTCAAAATGAGATCTAAAAATCTCTTTTACCTGAGGGGGCTCTTAGAGCACTTCACTCCAACCTACCTACCCTATTCAATTACATTGAATGGGCTGTCTAGTCCAGCATCGGATCTAGATCTCAGCCTTACAAACATTAAAGGCCTTCTTATCTACAGCCTACGCAAAGGCACAGCTCCATGGCTCAACAGCCTAAGCATTAAATTACATTCAATTCAGATTTTAAATGAGGCTGCACCTCTCTTCACCACGTGATTTGAATTCGCTAACGTGGCTGGCTGGCTAGCTGGCTGACGTGGAGAGATGCTCCTGCATCAATATTCATACTCGGAATCTGATCCAAGATATTGAACTATGGTTGTGGTCTTATTATTACCCTTTCTAGGTTGAGCTCACTTTCGCTTCATTTCTGGATGCAACTTTCAACACTTTACCACCTCATGTCCTTTCTTCTTGCAGTGAGAACAAGTAGGATTTTTCTCTTCATCCTTCTTCATTGTAGTTGTATTCTTACTCTTCCTTTTATATGGCTCTCCTGACTCATCTTCAACATGTTTTCCTTTGTTGGCTTCAATATGTGTAGCTTGAACTTATACTTCATCAACATTAGTAGGATTAAACATCAATATAGTATGGTGAAGATATGAGTGCATACCACCAATATACTTTTGAAGAGTCTCAGGAGTATGTAATGGAATTCCCAAAGATAATGCCTTCTTCTTAAATTCCTCCCTGAACATTCTGTTATTTTCCTTATCTCGACTGATTCCAAGAAATCATTGATGTTTTCATTTAAGATAATGGATAAAATTGCTTTCTTAATGAAGTTGTAAATTACGTCTAGGAAGAGATGATTTTACCATGTTGAATAAGATCAACTTGTTTCCGACTCTCACACCATATCAAGGATGTGTCGCTCAGGCGAAGAGTAGCCAACTATATCCTTTAAGTGTCTCGTGTGATTTTTTGTACCCCTCAATACACTTCAATCTGTTTGACCCAATTATCCAACTTCTCTACATTCAACTCTCCATCATAAGTAGGAAAATCAAACTTTACATTTAGCTTTAATAAAGGCAAATCATGATAACAAGAAGACTTCTTAGAACACTTTTTCCTCTTATGAGAAGAACATTTGTTTCCATCAGAAGAAGAGGATGATGATGATGATGGGGATGAAGGAGACCTTGGAGGTTCTTCACCTTCTCCTCCTCCAACTTCTTCAATTTTTACCATTATTTCAATTGGACCACCTTCATTTTGATGGGGAGTTTCTCTCCTTTCTAAGTCTTCCCACAATTCCTTAACCATATTTGTCATCTCAAGGAACATCCTTCGAAATTCCTTATCAACCTCAGACATAAATTCTTCATGCTCCATTTCTTTCCTTCAAAAAACAGGTTCAATCTCAGGATCAAATTCTTCAAGTGTGCCTTCACCTCACTTAGATTTGGACCTCGTAAGCATTCACTTGCAAATAAATTTCAAAACTAGATCTGATACCAACTTGATCTGAAAATACCACACAAGTTCTGATACCAACTTGATTCTTAAATATCAAACAAACTACGATCTTAATTCAACCCAAATAATCCCTTGATGTGAATTAGTTCATATCCATATACTAAAACATCCGACCAGATTTGAGAATATAAATGAAGATCGCTTGACTATATCAAAAATATCATGTGAATGTCTTACTTGTCCATAAACCCATAAATTGATAAATAAGTTGAACTGTAAATGAGATAATACAACAGAAAATAAAAGAACTCAAATACAAATGTAATTGAAATACATCACTACATACTCAAAGTCCCTTTAATAGCATAATTGTTCTTCATCATCTCAAAATTCCAAATTACATTACAAGATAGGCTTATTGTTAGTATATTTACACACTTAGGAGTTAGTTAATATCTACTTGGTTTGATGTGTCGTTAGGTAAAAGTGTGTTTCTTAGTGTGTTTCTTTAGTATGCATTTGTAGTTAGGAAATCCGATGATCACGATATGTTCTCGACATAGAGTGATGTGACGGTTCATACTCTCCTCGATCTTAATGGCCATTGATCCATGGATTAACACCTGATTTTTCCATGATCTCTATTTAAAGAGAATGGAGTGTCATTTTACGATGATCGATTGTGAGAAACTCTCTTGTAAAATCTCTCTGTAATCTTTTTATTTTGCATTAATAAGCTGCTCCAAGTGGCCACGTTGGATGGGGTCGTGGATGTTTCCCCATAATGGTTTTACCACGTCAAAACATTGGTTTGTTGATATTTGATATATTTATGTGAGTGGTTACTGGAGGTGTTCTTCCTCTTTTGGAATACCTATACTTTCAAACATGGTATCAAAGCCTGTTTGAAAACCCGCTCCTGTTGTAGATCAAGATTATGAAGTTGAGTTTCCTCATCTCCATTTTCTATCATTTTCATACATTTATGGGCTGAGAGGACTGTTCCATTGCATCCAGATCACTTGCTTCAATTTGGAACACTTTTTGTTTCACTCTAAAAGTTTTACGTTTGCCCAAGATACGGCCATTACTGTCAGATGCAGAGGTATAAAGCTTGAATACACATTTTTTAATCTTTTGCAAAGTATTATTTTGGTTTTATATTATTTGTTTCCGGGTTGCTACTCTTTTAGATATGTGTATGCTCTTTGCCCCATACCCTGTGTGATCTCGGAAAATTATAAACAGGTAGGAAAAGGTGCATCTTCCGGGTAAGCTAACCGAGATCTAGCCCTTATTGTCATCGAGAAGCAAAATTTTTTTCTTGTGTGAAAAGATATTTTTTTTAGCATGCTCTCCAAGGCTGTCTTCCACAACAAAAACAACAACACCCTCAATCCTCTTGCAAAACAATACAATATGTTTTTCTAGACCATTTGGTTAAAAGTTGCCTTATTAAGTAAGAGGTATTGAGTTCAAGTCTCTCTTTTGTTACTTTTTTTTGAAAAAGTTCATGCTAAAATTGTAAAGTGTATTTCACTTCAAGTATAAAAGTGAATCACTATAAGTAACTTTAATATTTTATTTTAGAGTTGTTTATTTTGCATGAAGTAACTTCATTGTAAAAGTGATCCCCAGTTCTCTTTATAAAAGTGGGTCACTTCATAAAGCAACTTACACCACCACGTGGTCCTTTGGTTATCGTTTATGCCTTTTTTTAAAATTGCATAACTCTCACATCCGAAGTCCATTTTTAGTGTCGTTTTTTTAAAACCGCATAACTTTTAGAGATCTTTCCATTCACATCATCAGTTTCAGTTTTTAAATCCACATTATCTGCATATTTAATGACTTCTACAAGTAATCTCTTACTTACAAGCACCAACTACTTCCAATGGAAATCTCATATGGAGGATTTATTAAGAAGTAAAGGCTTGTACTGGTTACCTTGGGAAAGGAAATAATACAAACTGATGCTGATGAGAAAGTAAAATGGGATAATAGGAATGACGAAGCACGTGGATTAATCGGAATGTCCATCTCTCCTGATTTAAGGTTCCACCTTCAATCAATTGATAAACCCAAAGAAGCTTGGGAAAAGATTGAATCTGTGTTTGGTAAACACAATATTATTCGAGAACAACAGTTAGAAAATCAAGTACTAACTTTAAGTCCAAGTGATTTTTCTTGCATGGAAGACTATATATCTAAGTTTAAAACACTCAAAACTCTATGTGAAGAATGTAAGATAAAGATAGAACAAGATCGTTGCATCTATCTTATTATTTCTAAGCTAGGTAGTGCATATTTTGTGTTTGTATCTACATTTTATGCCATGCAAGAGGCTCTAGGGGAATCTTATCAAAAACCCAGTCTTGAGAGATTTTGTGATGCTTTGATTAGAGAGAAAGATAATCTTGTACAACTTGGAGTGATCAACACTGCAGGTACCTCCAACAAGGCCTTAGTTGTCCATCAGAAAGATAAACCCAAGAATCCCAAGAAGCAACATCATCACCACAACAACAAGCAATATAAGGGTCCAAAACCCACTCAAAAAGCTTCCGCTCCTAATGGAGACAAAGGAGAAAAATATAAAAATAAGAAGAGT
>JASDQU010736089.1:220854-231430 GCA_032191745.1 Picea mariana | reverse complement strand
TGAGGATCTCTCGTGGGAATACTATCGCTCACATTTTCCTATGGAGATTCGTGGACCTCAAATCCATTCGAGATCCTCTGTTGTCTTCTGGACCACTTGCTTTTGATACACTCGATAGGTTTTGGTCTTGTTATCCTGCTCATTGTGGTCCACCCGACTATCGACTATACCCGCCTGCTGACTATTTGCGAGCTGGCAACTTAGTTGCCTATATTTTAGGGACTTACACAGGTGACTGCGGGGGTATACCATGGTACCTAGGGCAGACATCGGGTCACACTTTATAGAGTATACCCGAAGGGTGCTTCCGTGTTTGAGTTGCACTTGCATCGGTAAGTTTCTCTAGTGTTGGCTTGTGTAATTGTTCTTCCTACTAGATAGTCGTCTGCTTGATTTTTCTTTAGGAATTTTTAGTGTGCACTTTGTGCTCCCTAGTTTTCCATAGTGAGTTAGTTAGTCATTTATTTGGGTCTCTAACCTAAGGTGGTATACCTCCCACTCTCTTAGTTGAGAGGAATTTTCGGTCTTCCTCTTAGAAACGTGGAGCCGCCTCTTTATAGGCGTTGTTTTGATAACACTGGTTCACTGAAGTCAGTGTGTGAGACTTTTACAGACTTGAAAGATCCCGCAAGGGGAGAACATGTGCATAAGATCTTCATGGATAAAGTTTTGGATGATACCAACCAAGGAACCCCTTTGTAAAGGGATTCTTGTGCTTTTCCTTTCTTCAGAAACGTTGGTGTCCCTTTGATGGTCACTTTGTACTCTTGGGTTGAATGTGGGACTACCAGTTTGGTTGGGTACCATTCCAAATGTCCCGAATTCTCTTGACACTTCTCAGTTAATCCCTTTATGTCATGGGAATCATGTTGATGTTTCTTCGTCAACAAAGTCTTCTCCTCCTCCTTCATCCTCCTCTGGTGAAAGTATAGATACTAGTAATCGGAAGTTGAAACGAAATAGAAATAGGAAGAATAGGAAGAGGAAATCACCAACCTCTGCGATTCATGTTGGAGATAGGTCGTCAACCTCTGCAAGTCATGTTGAATACCAACACCCAGCCTCTGCAAGTCATGCTAGGGGAAAATAACCAAACTTTTCTAGTCATGTTGGAGATAGGTCCTCAACCTCTACAAGCATGTTGATGACCAGCACCCAGCCTCTGCAAGTCATGCTGGGGGGAAGCACCCAACCTATGCAAGTTATGTTGGTGGAAAAAGTACAGTCACTGCTAGTCATACTGGCGATAGGTGTGTAGCCTCTGTGAGTCATGTTATCGACCGATCACCAACCTCTGGAAGTCATGTTGGAGATGTGCAACCAACCACTGCCAATCATGTTGGGGGCATTGATTATGTTGAGAAACCTAGAAAGATAGGACGTAAGCCTAAGTTCCCTTGTAATATTTGCAAGGGAGATAACCTTACTCATCTGTGCCCTGTCATTTCAGAGGCATGAATATTTTGTTCCCTGTCTACAAGTTCTTCTGATTCTCAGTCTTCTGAGGTTTCCTCACAGTCTATTCAGCCTTTGGTTGAGAATGTGGTCATGCCGATGCAGTCTTCAGATGATCCCACTCCTCTTTTGGGGGGTGATGCACCTGTAGACCATGTTATCTCATAGCCTATTTAGCCAGTGGTTGAGAAAGTGGTCACAGCGATGCAGTCTTCGGTTGATCCCACTCTTCTCGTGGAGAGTGTCGAGTCTACCAAAGTGGTCATGTCGATGAAATATTTGTTTGATCCCACTCTTCTCTTGGGGAGTGATTTGTCTACCAACTATGTTTTTAGCATTTCCAATTTGGTACTTTCAGAATAAGGGAGCATTCTGCTCACTTTGAGAAAACCCCCTCAAATCCCTAGGATAGTTTCCTTTGATTGGAATGACCTTGTTGAGCCTTTTCTTCCTTCTGTTGCACCTTTTCAAATAAGTGTTGATATTAATTCAGCAAACATTTATCGATTTATTGTGGATGAAGGAGCCTCTGCAAGTATTTTATCCTCCTCGGTTTGGAAAGTCTTGGGATCTCCTGAGCTTGTGTTTTCTTCGCATGAGTTGTTGGATTTTGACAGACATCCTAAGGAATATTTGGGGGTTCTTCCTCAGTTTCCTATCTCTTTAGGTGGGAATATTTTCCTTGTCGATGTTATAGTGGTGCAAGGCCTGTTAGATTTCAATATGCTTCTCGAACATGATTATGTATATGCTATGAATGTTGTGGTATCTACGCTTTTACGGGTGATGCATTTCCCTCATAAGAGAAGCATTGTCACTATCGACCAACTGGTATCTGATAATCACCATCCTAATTTGGTGTTAGTTCAGGATTCCCCTTTATATTTTCCTAGTGTTCGTGTAGACTCTACCTCACCACGGGTTAATTATGTGGTTTTTTATCCTCGATGTTCAATTGCTCCTGAGAAGGAACTTGTTCACTCATTTTTTCCTTCTCGAGACATAGTCTCGACAATTGATCCATTGGTTTATCCAATGGGGGCATGGGAGCCCTTGCTTTCCCCTCTTGGTACAAGTGATCTCATTGGGATTACTTGAGAAAAGTATCCCCCTCGAGTCTTCTTTAAGCCCTTTTCAGACTCTCTAAATATGAAAACATTGTCGAGCAATCTTGTTTCCCTTCACGCTCGCCAAACTTAAATTTGAAGGCACATCTATCCGGTGGTAGTTTCCCCTTTTTCAGTCTGGACGGTCAATTTTACGAACAAAGGTATAATCTAGGAACTTTGGTTCACTATAAGAGTATTCTCAGGTATAAGTTTAACCCTTTTTTGGGCATGAGGGACTAATATTACGAAAAAGGAACATTCTCCTTGGTTTTGGTTATCACCTTTTTCGAGACTTAGAGATTACTTATGAAAAAGGAACCCCCACAAAGTCCATAGTTAATATATTTTCATACTCCCTAAAATTGAAAATATCGTCGAGTGACCTTGTTCCTTCACACTCGTTAAATTGGTCTAGAAGAACATCTACTTGCATGAGTTTACCCCTTTTTCTGGCCTATGGATTATGGAGGAAAAAGGTACACCTCAGGAGATTCATCTCATAGGGATATTTATTTATCCAAATGGATATCGATGGCCACCCACCTTTTCCAACTGGCTCAAAACAGTTTCTGACAATTTTGGCAATTTACTATTTTTAGCAGTTTTAACTTTCGGGGCCATTTTGAGGGCCTAAATGAAGTTTTTTCAAGATCAAGCTACTCAATGATAGACAAAGGAATATTTATCCCCCAAAATGAATCTCCTCGATGATACGTTTCCAATGGGATATCACACGCCTAAAACGGAGATCGTATGCAAAAGTTACGACCCCGGGAAGTTGATGTACTAACTTACCCAAACGGGGCCCACATGACTTTTGGCGCTTCATCTCCTAGGGTTAGGTTTTTGGATGTCTAGGGTTTTTTTTCATTCTTGCTTATTGTAAAAATTCCTTCAGAGCCTCATTGTAACCTGCTTCTTGCGAATGCACGCTGTCGTCACATCTCTTCTCAGGGATAAGCTGTCACCATTCCAGCAAGCTTGTTTCTGCTGCATTTTACAGTTTCAGCTTATTTCGTTAATGAATAGAAAACCAGTTTTACTGTATCTCTATTATTTTGTGTTAAACACCTGTTAATAATCTATATTCATTTCATTCTCTCATAAAATCCAGATCATGTTGAGACTTTGAAAAGATTATCTACAAAGAAATTTGACAGTATTGTTGATTAAGGTTGGTTGTCATTGATGTCAACCCTTGAAGAAAGTTTGGTTGCACAAAGGTTTGTGTAATGGACCCAAGTTTGTTTTATGTAAAGATGAATCATTATTGACTTGTCATGGTTGATAAGAAGTACAAATGGATGAACTCCAAAGTGGTCCCCTTATGGTGAAATACCTCACAGGAAGACGCTTTGTGGATTTAGTTATCCTAGAAGTATGGTTAGAGAACCCATGCTTAATTGTGGAATAATGAGATGAAGATTAGTGAATTTGTCAGTGACACTAGCCTAGATGGATATTTTTTGTCATGCCATTTCCAGTGGTATGTGGAACGTCACATAACTCCTCACGGTTAGAGATTTATGGCCATATGAAGTTGGAGAACCTGCATGAGTCATATAGAAGCCCCCAAAAAGTCAACGAGTTTGCAAAAGAAATTATTTAAATAATAAATTTAATGGAGAACTCCCTAAAATAAGGAAAGTGGGATGCTACATGAAATCATAAATAAGAGGCAAGGATCTCTCATTTTATCACACTTGAATATCATTGAATATCTATTTTGTGAAAGGTTATTTGGGAAGGTATTATTGATAGAGAAAATTGCAGCAAAAAAAGTGCGGCAGGAAAAGTGCAGCAAAAAAATCGTGGAAGAAAAAGTACAGCAGAAAAATCGTGGCAGACAAAGTGAGGTAGAAAAATCGTGGCAACAACATGGTTGGGGGCTATTTATGAGAGATATGACACATCTTGTTTGAGGTATGTTTTGTGAGCTAGGGTTTATCTCTTGAGATGGTATTGGATGTTTAGTATTGTTGCATATATCAGATTTGTTGAGGGATACAGTTGGTATTTTGGTGTTGGTATTTGGCATATGGGTATTGATATTTTGGTTGTGATGTGTTGTTGAAGTTGTTGGTTTAGCTTGAGGCTACATAGCAGTGAGGTTGTGGCACATGGTTCGATGTAAGGGTTTATGGTATTTGTTTTATGGATAGAGTGATGATTTTTTTATGGTTATATTGGTGTATGTCTTTGGTATATGGTTGAGGTACATCTTGGGTACATGGTTGAGACAAGTAGTTGATGAGTTGGCACATACATGAGGTGTATAGTTGATGAGTTGGCACATACATGAGGTGTATAGTTGATGAGTTGTCACATACATGAGGTGTATATTTGATGATGTTGGTACATCTTGATGAGTCAAGGTTAATGCATGGTACATGTTGGTTTAGGTTATTGGCACAGGTTGTGTTGGTGCAGGTTGATTGGTATAGGTTGTTACAGGTTATTGGTACAGGTTGTGTTGGTGCAGGTTGATTGGTATCGGTTGTTACAAGTTATTGGTACAGGTTGATAGTGACAAGTTGAAAGTGGCAGTGGTTGATTCAGTGATAGTGATAGGTTGTCTACATTTGGCATTTATATTTCAGGGCGGTTGGATAGGGCAAGGACAGGTGGTTGTAGCCAGAGAACTTAGGGGGTTGTAGCCTCCTTCTGTTTGTAGCCAAAGAATTGGGGAGTTGGAGCTTCCCTCAGGTTGTAGCCTGAGAAACTAGGGGGTTGGAGCCTCCTTCCAGTTGCAGCTGGAAAACAAAGGAAGTTGGTGCTTCCAATGAATGTAATTCTTCAAGACATATAAGAAAAATAATTATGTTGTTTTCTCCCACTATGGGTTTCCACATAAAAACACTGGTGTACTATGTATCTGTGTGATTGCTCATTTGTTCATTGTTTATTTACTCTGTAACTATTGGATGATAATGCTACATTGATAAAACACTCGTATTTTGGTGAAGAATGATTAAATTTCTCTATTACTGATTCAGCTACCCCGCTTAGTAATCCAACAAGTATGATAAAATATAGTAATGATGAAATTGATAGTTGGTTTGTGGAATATACAAATATAAATGAAGATATTGAGACCACATTGCAAAATTTATCAATTGACTCTAGAGAAATTGAAAGTGAATTATTTAATATTGTTATAACCCTAAATTTCTCTACACATGCATACCTGGCATTTGGCCCTGTTACTTTCATTTTTTTTCTAAGCCATCACTAAGTTGCTCTTCTAAAAAACCAAATTTTTGAATATGTATGCGCCCTTCTCCACTACTTCCCACGTACATACTCTTTCTGCACCACTACATCTCGCATATGTAGACATGTTGCACCACTACAGCCCATGTATACTTGCAAAAGTTGCAAGGAATTCATTGAGATTACGGGCTATTGGGTAGTTTCTCAACTAATCCACCGTCTATAGCTCGTCACCCAACCGAATAATCATCCTTTTGTCATATAAAAGGAAGTGTTGGGGTCTCATTCCACATCTAGACATAAGAACAATGAAACTTTGCCTATTTCACATCCCCTCCTTTCCCCAAGCATTTGCAACCCTTTTGTGAGAATTTCATCAGAATTCCCCAATTTTCCTTCCTTCCTCCATCAGAAACCCATTTTACTTCTCAAGAAGAAGGTTGAGAGGAGATGCTAGACGGAGGTGCACTTGGAGTTTGGTGAAGAGGATCCTGTACCAGGTTCGTGGAGCAGTAGTTGGATTTGGTTGTAAGTGATCATTGTATTATCAATAAAAGAAGTACTTTTCCTATCCCAAAACATGATGTGTTGAATGTTTGCATTTGATTTATGTTTTTATTCTAACATCTAACCCTTGATTTATATATGAATTGCATGCTTGTAGTTTTCTGTTTATCTGTCTTTGAATGCAGGCCAACCTTGGGAGGAGGCGTGCAGTCAACGAAGTTATCAAGCGCGAGAGAATCATCACCGGATGTGGAGTAGAGGTATAATTACCTGATCCTTCTCAATTTTTTTTTGTGTATGAGTCTGGGATATGTTTGGGGTATTTAGAGAAGTAGGAGACTTTTAAACAGTTATTGATCTACCTACATTGTAAACCCTAGTGTAGCCATAGGGGGGGGGGTTTCCTGCTAGCAAATATCAAATTCAAGAAAGAAGTGATCGGTGTTCCTCTAAGAGAATATATTGAAGAATAGATAAACAGGGCTTCAACCAAGATTACCGAGATTCCAACAGAAGCAGTTAATACCGGTCATGTAACTGCAACAAACAAGGATACAAAAGACGCATTAGCAATAAAATGAGGTCATGTGAGATTCCATTACAATCTTGTTATTCATGCTCTGTCCCAAGTCCATATCTTATTCCTCATATTTCTTGTCTATATTTTATGGTTCACGGGAGCCCCCATCCCAATCCATTTATGGACAAATGCCTTTAAAATTGTTGAGACTGTAAAAGACTTTATCATTTTTTAGAAATCCCATAGAACTATTTCGGGGTTGATTTTGATGGTGTTTTATAACTATGATTATTGAGTATAAGATATTTGAAATTGACTTATCCAGTTCTCTTTTTTATCTTTATAAGTAATACTATTTCAAAGGTCTCTCACGTGTTGGACCATGTTTCCTTTATTTTTGAATGTGATCAAAAATATCTGAAACTGTGATGGATGTGAGAATGTTTGTTATTTTTTGTAATTCACTTACATTTGGAAAGTGTGATGTTTAAGGTTCCTGGTCCACTTCTCAGAGACTCTTATGTGTGTGTATGTGTGTGTGTTATGACATTTTTAAATTTTGTTGAGCGATAAAGATTTCGATTTTTCTATAAGCATAATCCTAAATTTTTACATTGATATTTAAAGAAAAATATTTTGAAGAATTTACAGAGGAGTAACACCTCTATAAAAATGCAAGGGGATTCATATCCTCGTGAGGTTTTCATTTCAGTCTTAACATATTCAAACATCAATGGTACTGGAATTTACTTCTCTCCTTTTTTATTTACATCTCTTTTTTGAAGGGTTTTCATCCCCTCTGTCACAAGAATTTCCTGAATGGGAATTCGTTTGCCANTAATTTGCTTACTCTTCTCTCTTAACCATCTAAGTTATTGACCCGGGGTTCATATTATTCAGGTTTCCAACAAATCCTCTAAAACTCTCGGCCCTCTTGGTAAACCAAAAGGCAACACAGTACACACAATGCACTGCGCAGTCTCACCTGAGATAGCTTTAAATGGGTGGATGTAAGACTCAGGTGTTTACAGCCTAGGAGTGAGTATGAGATAGGAGTTTATTGACCAAAGCCATGTACTATGAATTACGAGTGTAATCTACTTATTCTTCATGGGTGCACACTTACAGTTCACAGTTTATTTCTCGAACAACATAATCGTATTTTGTAACAGTGTATTAACTCATTCATCAAGAATAACAATTAATTGTTGAAGGAAAGTAAAGACATGCATGCATTCATCACATTACACATATATTACTTTGGTTCACCCCCTCCTGGGCTACATCCACAAATATTTGGCTCTCTGTCTCTCTTATTATGGTAGTTCTGCATTTCCGACACCGCGCACTTACAATTATCCTCAGATGGGTAAGATCTATATGAGGCAAACTAGATTGCACCAAGCTCCACAGCCTGCGATCTAATCCTCAGATATACCTTCTCTCCTCTTTTCTCAGCTCAACAGCTTACAAAAATGGTACATAATAGAACTTCATCCATTCGTACATCACTCTAATGGAATGTTACAAGAACCCGAACCTCTACAAAAAATAGTAAACTTATTAAAAAACGCCAACCTCTATATGATACCTATGTATCTATATTTATATCTATCAGGCTCTTCAGCCATTTATAGTGTATTACCAAAACCCTAACCCTACCATTGTTAGGTCTTCCTCCCATGCATGTGTTGTTCTTCCTCCAGTTGTCGCTTTCCTTGTGCACTCTTTCTTGCATGCACGCGTGTTGTTCTTTCTCCAACTGTTACTTCAGTTTCTGCACACCTTCTTTCCCATGATCGTCCTTCTCTCCACTTTGTCCTAGTGCCAACAGGCCCCCAACACTGACATGTGACTCGTCCTGAGTCACCTAATCTTTATGTGCTTCCTCAATCGCTTTTGTGATCGTCTAGAACTTTTCCTATAGCTCTGTTGCTTTTGTCAGTGCCTGCATGGTCTTCTCCTTGATGGTGTCCACTACCTGAAATGACACTTCGTCACTCAGAAATCCTACACATTCTACCTAGGTCTATGCTATCTGTGTTATATCTCCTTCTGCATGTGCGAGTACTTCTGCTACTCATTCCTGCAACGGCTCTATTTGAGCCTAGTGCTCTTGTTTATGCATTTCTGCAGTGATAAGTTATGTCTGCATCTTCTTCATCTGTTGCATCCCTTTGACTCGTTCTGGGATTGGTATGGTCTTCTACCTCTGTTTGAGTTATTGGATCATTGCATTTATCCTTTCTTCTTCCTTGTCCTAGCGTTGGACCTGTGGATCCTCCTCCAACCTTGTCCAAAGTTGTGCTACTTTATTGAACAATTCAGCTTTTGTGCTAACCTGCTTCTCTATCTCCTGCAGTTGTGTTCTTTCTTCTTGCTTCATTTTCTCCTTCACTATTGGTGGATTGGTTGATGTGAGTTGTTCTCGAAGATTCTCGATATCTTTCTGATACTGATCAATTTCCTGCGCAATCTGGTCGATCTTTTCTACTTTTGGGAGCTCATTTCCTTGAGTAGTGCTTGGAAGTTTCCCAAAAATTTCTCCCACTCTTCATTCTATTTCATTCCTGTGTTCTTTCTCCTCCTGAGTTTCAGATTTTGCCTGCTCACAAAGTTTTTCAAGCACTTCCCGCTTCTTTGTTGCTTGTTGTAGCTCGAATAAGTTTTTATGTGCTCGAGAATGTATCTCATGGTCGACGCTAACCTACAATTTGTGTAGTTCCCTTGATGGAATCCACGTCAAAACCAATTAGATGTGCTCAAAGTCATTAAATGGTCTCTGTCCCACGATTTCATCCATACGCAGCATGTTAGGTTTGATGTAGATCTTTGTGTTTGTGTGTGGCATTAAGAGGACTGGGTCTCGTTCTTCTACCTCCACTCTTTCTTTGGTATATATTGTCGATGGCTCTATGCCTCTACTACTACTTGCTATCTGGACTTCCATAAGTTTCTTGAGGAACTGTCCCATTTCTGCCAGTTCTTTTTGCAGTTTATCCCTGTGATGTGTTGCGTGATTGAAATCTTCTGCTAGGCAATCCTGGACCATTCTGGCGATCATTTCCCCATCATCCTCCATGATCATATAGTTCGTTGATGTTTGTTGCGCCTTCGATTTCTTGTGTGTGCCTACTGCCTACACAGCTGGTCTCTTAGTTCCCGCTGGTTCTTGTGTGATGGGATTTAGGGTGGTCTCATGCGCTCCCTCGACCTATTTCTATTGTTCGTTGGTCGGCCGTGTCGTCTCTTTCTTCCCCTTTTGGGTCCCTATATTTTTTGACCCATCGTCTTCCTGAGTTGTCTTGCTTTGGCCCGTCCTTGGTTTCTTGGGCACTGGGATTTGTGGAGGCTGTGTTTCTGCCTGTGTAGCCTCTCCTTCTTTTATTCATTCTGGTACTTCCCAGGTAATGGTTGGGATCCTCCATTCATCAAGCCATTCGTTGATGACCATATTGATATCACCCTTTGTGATGCAGTAGTGCATCGGTAGCCACTATTTATCTAGATCCTTCCTTGGTTGTATCCACATGGTTTGTCGTGTAGCCCAAAAGTTGGCGATGTCCGCATATCGTGCGACAACCTCTGGTTTTATTCTCCATGATCGGTTGATATCTTCCCGTATGTCCCATAGGTATTCTTTGAATATGATTCCATTATCCCTCTTATGCCTGGCCTGTGGCCCAGATCTCAGTAATAGATATCTTTCTTCCGCTGGCTGTGATCTAGTACAAAATTACGTAATATGGTTCCTTCCATCCCATGAAGGCTA
>JASDQU010736089.1:202734-214536 GCA_032191745.1 Picea mariana | reverse complement strand
CCACAATTAAGCATGGTTTCTCTTACTCCACAAAGCATCTTCCCGTGAGGGCTTTCACCATAAGGGGACCACTTTGGAGTTCATCCATATTTACTTCTTATCAACCATGACAAAAAAATAATGAGTCATATTTACATCAAACAATATTGGGTCCATTACCCAAACCTTTGTGCTAAGGTTCTTTCTTCAAGGGTTGACATCAATGACAACCAACCTTAATCAACACTTCTTGCTCAGAATCTAAAACATACTGACAGTCTTCTTGCTCAGAATCTGAAACATATTGGCAGTCTTCTTTCTTATGTCCATTCAATTTTTCAAGATATGCTTGCATACGAACCCCCTTTCTAGCTCTGATGTTCTCTTCTACTTCTTCAACATCTTCAAAAAAGTGTCTTAAACATGAATATTTCATTTCTCTGATGAGAAGGACAAGATATGAATGTTGATCCATGACATAGTACACCATGGAAAGAGTCTCTATGGGTCTGATATCCATAGTAATATGATAAATACTGTAAAACCTATTGTTGAATATAGCCAAGACTTCCTCTTCCTCTCACCTCAAGGCATTAAACTCAAACCAGTAATGATCAAGGGACTTGTTCTCACCCCAACACTTTAAAAATGCATTGCATAGCTCGATCCAAGAACCAATAGAACCAACTCCCAAACATTTAAACCACACAAAAACATATCCAAACAAAGATTGTGAGAACAACCTCATGGTAACATCATCATGAATAGTCTCAAACTGATCAACAAAGTTCTCAAAGGCCTCCAAGTGCCTCTCATTTGTAACATTATCCTCTCCAGAAAACCAAGGAATATGTTCAAAGGAATAAAGAGGATAGGGATGCAGGTGATGTGGCAGCCTTAAAGGTTTAAACATCTTGTCCCTAATCTTAGCTTGAAAACTTGTGGGCTGAATATGGGATTTAACAAGAAGATGGGAAGGTTCAATAGTAATAACAGAAGGCAATGAGATCTGAGAAGGCATTGAATCATTTTCAACCCCCTCAAAGTTACAAGGGTGATCAATTTCAAGAGGAAATCCAATACAAATCTCACTTTTATGAATAGGTTGAGGTGAATACACAAGATTAGCATCTACAACACATGAAGAGGGCATGTCGTCTTATTCCAAGGATGGATAAATAAAGGAAGGCTTATTATCATCTGAATAGACTAAACAGAGGATAATCCTCTTTATATGTAAAGGGAAAGAGAGAAATGAGTTGATAAAGAAGAACAAGGTTCCATGAAGAAAGATCATAAACTGATACATGGTCATCCCATTCGGTATGGTCATATTTTTGTCAACAGGATCCTCCCCAGTGGAGTCTTTGATTATGGAGTTGCCGAGTGCAAACTGTAATCTTCAATGGTACTGATTTTTTATGCACCTTCAGAATCAGAATTTCTTTGTCGTTCTATCCCAAGGAAATGTCTTCAATTCATTCCCCAACAACAGCACCATGATGTTAGCACTAAGAGTCACCCTCATATTGTGGGAGGATAAGCCCAATACCCATCAGAGTTTTTGGTGGATGTTGGTTTTATATGAGTGGAAGTCAATGGACAAAACTCAATATATGAATGATGTTCAACACAGAAATGGACAAGAAATGAACAGGAAAGTAAGGGCCACATTAACTTTAGTCAGTGAATTGAGTTTAAGTGTGAACAGAGGGAAGACTTATTGAGAAAAGTGATCAAGACTGTTATGAGCATCAGGATTTCAAGCAATTGGGAGAAGAAAAACTTAGACTCAAGATCACTCTTAAGCTCAAGTTTCAGACACTGAAATATGTCTAAACAACACAGTCACAGCAGCATAATGATCAAACCTACATCACAATGAAACTACAACAACTCGACTGGATCCTCCATGCTCGAGCCATTCAACATAAGAGGGAATAAAACAAAAAAGAATCTGACTAAAACTGGTCATGACACTACTGTAATCAAACCTACAGTACAACAGCATCACAACCCTTGACTAGATCCTCCATGCTCGAGTGTTTTAGCATAGTTTTTACAAAGAGATGAGAGAAATTGACTTCTATTAATGCGAAAGTATCAAATTTGATACATAACGAGAGAACATCTCTAGCATCAAAACATTACAAAATAGGGAGATCTACTCAACCAGTTGACAACCATAACAAAATATCAAAACTACCTATTTATAATCAGAACTGTCCACAACCACCAGGGGCATGATCGGGCCACTGCATTTAATGCTTTCCCTCTGTATCTTCTTCTTTCAGACTGTGCATGCATCCTTCTGTCAAACGCGAGCTCAGACCAGCATGCGCTCATGGGAAAGTTCGTCCACAGGGGAACTTCGGGCTGACAGTCTACCTCCACGACTAGTCTTTCCATGCTTTCCATTTATGGGGTGAGACGAGGTTTCAACCACCACCCCTCCTTAATTAATTGATCCTTCATTGGGAACGGGACAAGGCTAATGACCCAAGGACTTCCATGCATAGGTAGCGGCTCTTCGATTTTCACCCGACATTTTGAAACCATGATGGTCTCGCTCTGTAACGAACATGGGCACCCCCAACCTTTGGTGCAGGTCTCGTGAAATCAATCACCTTTTCCTTCGTGCTCCCAAAGCTCCTAGTGCCATCTTATTCTTCATGCGACCTCAGGCCACAACCTGGCGCCCATTTCTAAGGGCACTTTGGGATTTTGCCTTTTGTGGATTTTCACACCACTTGACTACATGTTCCCCAATGCTGAATCTAACGAAAATGCCTTACTCAGATCAACGATCAGAGTAACTTTGCCTTTGACGACCGCGATTACTTTCTCAAAAACCCGAGTCGTCGGCCATGCGATGGACGCTTTCTTTTCTTCCTAGACCCACTTTCCACATGACCACGGGCTGTGACCCGACGCTTATCTCCAAAGGCATTTTGGGATTATGCCTTTCGAGGATTTTGCACCTTTCTCCCTGCAAAACCTTCGACTTGCGAAACTATGAATCCATTGATCGGCTGCCACCTATCCCCTTAAGACCTATGGTCCAAATTTACTTTGGATTTTGGGACTTCGGACTTTTGGGAAGATAACTTTAATAACCTTTCGGAGTCCCGAAACCCGAAATGAATTCCCACCATCAATCTCACCCAATGAGATCCAACGGTTGAGACTTAACCTATTCTTGACCTTTGACTTCGAGATTTTGCTATGGTGCTTACTTCACACAACTTTGGACTCTCAAATGCCCATGTGTTGTCTATCTGATTTGCCTGATTGGATCTTCGTCGTTGAAAGATAAAATCGTCTGCTTTCTTGTATTTTAAGCCCAAAATGGACTTCTTTGAACTTCTGCCTTTTTTTGTTGAAGCTAATTGTGCATACAATAAAATTGTTGACGTAGGATGTCCCCTGCACGCAAAAAGTCTTAATAGACCTTAAGAAGAAATACTTCGAGGAGAAAATGCACTGAAGAGAGAGGAGGGGCTATGGCTCAAAATTGAGATCGAACTGAATTTTAACCCCTACGATTTCATGTGATAAAAATAGCTAATAAAATTGGCATTCCTTTTAATCTCGAGCTTGACTTCGGTCTGTCTTTCATAGTCTTAAATGGTTTTATAGTAATGGGACTGGAAAACAAGGGTGGTGGCATCAAGGCACTTTCCAATTCTCTTAGTTTTTCCTTCAAAATTGCATTCTCGTTTTCTAAATCTCCAATTGAAGATTTCAATGCTTCCCATGTGACCTCATGGAATTCCATGACTTTAGAGGGTGAAACCCCCTAAAAATCAAGTTTTGAATTCCACTTCTCATGAATTTTTTTTATTCTTTGAATTTACTTTTTCAATGGTTAATTTTCTTGAGTTTCTATCAAATACAACAGGATGCGGGGTAAGGGACTCTTATTCAAATATAATTGTCTCTTCTGTATCCAATTCTTCTATGATTTTGCTACTCTCGAGTAGTCTCCATTCTTCACATGCAACCTCTATCTCTTCAACATTCATGTCAAGCTACATATCTTTTAGGACAATTTCATTTTCAGGTACTACTTCATCGCCCCCCTCTTTTTTTTTATCTCTTTTTTTTTTACTGGAAATCGGGAGTGTGTGTGACTTCTCAAGATTTCCCTTCGGAGGGTTTTGGTCTCCTCCATAATCAGAATTATCAATTGAAGACATATTTTGTTCTTGGATTGGATTTTTTGGTTTTCCTTTGGTTGAACTGTTTTTTTGGAAAATGTTAGGGGATCGAGAACTTCTTTCATTTGTAACCCATCCATGTTGTTTGTGATGGTCATTGGTACTGACCACAATCTTGATATTATCTTGCCTTTTTTCAACAGAAAACCATTGAAGGTTTTGATTGTCATATTCTCCTTCTCTTAACAAAATTGTCTTGGTAAACACCATGATGTATCCAACTGATGTCATGCGGGTCATGAATAGTTGGTTAGGGTTGAAACCCTTGATCTCATCATCTTGCTTGAGGTTAAATAAATCTAAATGAGTTTAAGTTTCATCTAAATGGGAAATACTTTTCATGGTAGTTTATCCAATCTTCCATTCTAAGGGGACAAAATATTTTTTCCTTTTTTCATTAAAATAGTACACCCAAAACTTGTACCATTTACATAATTCAACTATGAACAATTTGTCAAAAACATAAAAGGGTAGAAGTGAAGGATTTTCATGTGAGAAATAAAGTCTAATGATACTAAAATCATTCATAGCTTCGAAGATTCCTTTTCCGGCTAGGAAGTATACAGCCTCCAATTACAACCTTGATGTATTAGGACCATAAATTAAACTTTTAAAAAAAGAAACAAAAGCATTGTGTACATTAGAAAAATTGTATGCAACTTTTTGCTTCCAGAGTGTAGGGTACCACACTTATACAAGGTCATTTTATATTTAAAAAAAAATTCCATGAGTAGTTCCTTAAACATGTGACAATAAGTCATAGAGAAAATCAAATAAGAAGACATGTAGAACCTTTTACTTTTGTGAAAGTTTCCAAACTCAAAATATAATTCACTCGAAATAATCCTTGATCAATAAAAATGGCATTCTCATGAATTGAAATATGAAATATATATAAATCAATCTTTGGAATAGTAGTTGTGGACTCTTATTCAATTATCCTGGAAAATAACCATGCCATTTCTCTGTAGGGATTCTTCAGTGAACATACCTGAATAATGGAGAAGTCTACAGGAAAAACTGATGGATCTTCAAGGTAAATATATAAAAGTTTGATTCCTCCATTTTTTGTCTTAAGAAACTTCCCAACTTCAACACTCTTTAAAACCATGGTTCGTTCAGTAATTCTAAACATTATTTTAAAAGTAGAGGGGTATAAAGAAATAGGTGTTTCTCCTTGTAATTGAATTATTCTTCCTTCCTTATCAAACTTATCAACACACCACAAAATCAATTCCTTGAAGTCGTATACCTATAGAACACACCCTGTTGATGTGATTATGGATGTCCAGATCTTATTCAAATTCTTCTTTGGGGGTGGTAACACAGAATATTACCTATAAGCTTGTGACCATTGAAATTCTTGATCTTATTGTCCCAAAATATTGATGGTTTCTCCAAAAAATTGTTCTTTTCTTCGATATAGCATATTAGTCAAGGTGACATACTTAACAATAGTTCCTCAAGTCGCTAGTATCGAAAAACACTTGTTTTTTTATAACACGTTCAAAATATCTTAATTCAAGGATTTAAATTATAACTCGTATTAACATTTACAAAAGCTTTCCTGGAGAATCTCATTATTAATAATTGTATTAACAACATATGAGTGGTAGTAATTTTTGTAAAGATTGATTTAATTCAAGTTGGGAAACATGAATGAGAAAGGGCGTAAAGTGTTTTAGTGTCATAGGATAGCGATTTCGTGGGATGGAGGAAGATCGGTAGGATGGGTGAGCGGGACGATGTGATGTGGATGAGTGGGAAAACAGGATGTGGACAAGTGGGATGAAGAGATGTGTACGAGAGGGGCGATGGGATAGAGTGATAGAGAATTATCAAGATCGAGAGACTGCGAATGAGTGGGCCAAAAAGGTGATAGAGTGAAAGGAATGGTTCTTTTCACCTATGAATGGATGCTCGCATTCAAAAAAATTCTAAGTGTGTGTTTGAATACTGAGAGGGGGGGGTGAATTAGTATGATCACTTTCTACCACTTTTAACCACAATATATATTCTTCCACTTTATCAACAATGTTCAACAATTTATCATCAATGTATCATCTATGATTTCATTCAATATATATATCATAAGCATGTAATCATAAGAAGTGTCACATCAAGAACACAGTACACTAGTATTTACATGGAAATCAAAATGGGATAAAACCAAGGAATGCTTTATTATATATATCAATAATACATTCATAGGAAGCACGAACTCCCAAATTCTCCAGCTATAACTAGAAGGAGGCTACAACCCCCTGTTTACAGGCTCCAACCTGAAGGAAGACACAACTCTCTGAATTCTCTGGATCCATCCAGAAGGAGGATAAAACCTCATATGTTCTCTGGCTCCAACCAGAAGGTGGATACAACCACTTAGTTCTCATGCTCCAACCTAAAGGAAGCTCCAACTCCCTGATTCTCTGGCTCCAACCGGAAGGAGGCTACAACTCCATTTCCTTTCCCTGTACTGTTGCCCTGAAATATAAATGTACACCAACTTTCACTACCATAATGACTGCCACTATCATTACCATTGTCACATCAACCTGTGACCTGTCAACCTATCACTGTCAACTTGTCATTGTATCCAATCTATCACTGATCAACCTGCCCAACTTGTCAATGTCACCAATACTCAACCAAATCCTCTCACATGGATCATACACCAAGGAAAACTCTCAACTAGATGTCCAAAATCACCAACACATTCCTCTACCACGCATGTACCAAGATCACCAACATACCATCAAGTACCAACATGTACTATGCATCAACCATTCATCAACTTGTGCCACAACCTATACCATCAACCATGTACCATAGCAAGTGCATCAACCATGCACCAAAATTGCATCATCAACATGTGTACCATACCATGTGTCAACCATTCACATCAACCATGTACATCAATCATCAACACATGTCCCATACCATGTGCCAATCATGCACATCAACCATGAACAAAACCTCCACCAATTTTCCAATATCACCAAGAAGTGTCTCAAGCACTATGCCAACGTCAAGTGTCCAACATGCACCTCAATCATGTGCCAAAACAAGAACTAATCTATGCCTCAACAAGCATTATACCAACATCAACAAGACATTCATCAAATCATGTACCTCAAACCATGTGTCTCAACCATATACCACATCACTCATGATATGTCTCAATCATGCCATACACCATAACATCATCGACGTGTAACCCTCAAAAAATGCATATAAACATACCTTTAACTCTATAACATACCTGGTGTATGTGATCACAGACCTTCAGACCTTCCTCAACTTCAACAAAAAAATAATAGCATCTTCATCAAACTTTACCTTAGTCTCACAAGACTAGTTTTTGGATTAGTCACAAACCCTAACTTTCAACAAGAATACTCTGTACCTGTAATGACTAAAGGTATGAAAATTGTACACAATATTATTCAATATATTATCTATAATTCCTCTAGGTTTCACTAGTTGTAACCTCCCAGAAAAGGCGTTATATCAAAAATGGCAGAGCTTGCTGAATTCTAGCTTATTGTAGAGAGCAAACTTGTATTGCATGCCACGCACGGAATATTTGATATATGATCTGAAAATTTCACACAAAATACTAGGGAATTTAATATAGCTAATGAATTTGGTATCATTGAATTTGTATCTCCTATGAAGAAGTTATGAAATTTTTACCTGAAACACCTGTTTGAGACTAGTTCCAGGACTAGCCACAAACCATATATTCCAGAGAGTGTATCTCCCAAACTACAATGACCCAGAAGCTGAAATTTATACCACATGTACCTTGATATGTATTCTCAATATCCTCCATGTTTCACTATATGAATCATTATAGGAATAAAGTTATAGAGAAAATGGTAACATGACCTGTAAATAACATACCTTAGAACACATCCTCACAAGACTTCATCCTCCCTTGCAATTTCGACCTTATTTACTTCATATTCCCTCTGGAAATCACCTCATATATCCTTGGTTACCTCAAATAAGAATAAATTGATTTTATGTTACAAATGAACTCCTAGGTGCCTTATTTATACTAGATTTGGCACCCTCTTTTTAAGGCCAACTTTACCCAAACAAAATTCAATTTAATTTTTAATGATTATTTCATTGGGGCCGACTTTACCAAAAACATCATTAATATTTACTGCAATAAGTCCAACTTGTAACTTCATTTTTGCAACAAATTTACCCTTTAATTAATGACTTGTAACTACTTATGGGCTTCTTAACCATTCTTCGGGGCTTCCAACTTCATGAGGGCATATCTACTCAACCGTGAGGAACCACATGGCATACCACCTACCATTGGAAATGGCATGACAAGGAATATCCATATATGATACTCTTACTTGCAATGACACAGTCCTTCATGTCATTATTCCTTAATCAAATTAAGGTCCCATAACCACACCTCCGAGGATACATGTAGACTACTTCATATGTACCCAACTAACTCACCATCAATCTCGATATTAAAAATGTCAATCAATTTTCCAACATCTCTAGATCTCTCCAAGGGTTGGCATCAATCTCTAAGATCACTCTCCAAGGGTTGATATCAATGACAACCAACTATACAAACAAATTGACCAACAATGTGAATAGCACATGATGGAGGTCGTGGAAGTTAAACAAAGTGTTATGTTGGTTGAAAAAAATTGGAGTAGTAATGTAATGTGTTAGGAACCTGCGGTTGTCTCTAAATCTTGTTTGTTTTAAACTTTTTTCCAAGTATGGAGGAATTCTAGGAATGAACTACAAAAGAAATAATACAAAATATTTGATCAACTTTTGTTGGTCAACAAGACTATGGGTGCCAAAGAAATAGGCGTCTTCCCTTGCAATTGAATAATCCTATTTTTGTTGTTGAAATCATCAACGCACCAAAGAATCAACTCCTTAAAATCTAATACCTTTAGCATACAACCTGCCAATGTTATTCCAAAAGTCAAAACTTTATTTGAACTCTTTTCTTCAAGAGGGAGTGTTGTGTACCATTTAAACACATCAGACCATTGGAATGAATATTCCTCATCTCCTAGTGTATTTATAGAGTCACCACAATAGAGATCTCTTTTCTTATTGGGCATATTTGGCAAAGGTTGATTAGAAAGAAAAGGTGGTGGTTCTATCATAGTAGGAGTTCACAACAAGGATTTAACTCCTTACTAAATTCTCCACGTACTTACTTAATATCACGCATTGTACCTCATAGTTAAAAAATGTTAACTCCACAAGTAGATTTGGCATTAAGGCGGGGAATTTATCAGAACTGTGTCATAATAACGATTTTAATTCACCTCATGTGTCGGTCAATCAGGCGGTACAATCATAATTTTTCTCGGGGAATGTGATTATGTACCAAGATGTATGAAAAAATTTTAAGTATGGAGGTGTAAAATGAGTGATGGGGAGTGCATAATAATGATTATGGGATTTCAGGTTTGCGGGGTGCAATATATGGAAGGGTAAATTTAGAGAGACTTCTTCATCCACCATAAAAAAAATATACTAAGTACAAGAATGACCCATTTTGTGTGTCAAGGAAGAATGTGGGTCATTTTCAAGTGAGAAAAAATGCAGGATGTGGCTATGTGGGGTTTGGGTCTTTTTAAACTGTTAAGTACCAAAATAGATCTGAAGATAAATACCACAAATACTGAATACACAATAGATCCAAAGAGAAATATAGAAGAAACCACACTTTTATTATAAGAAAACCCTCGAGGTAGGGAAACACCATACAATGGATCCTATTATGGAATGGATCCTCTCATGTTCACTTTCCTCTTCGAGGGGGAATCCTCCTATTGAGCTACCGCTACAAATACAATACTTTTATTCATACCCATTACATTGCTTAAACCCTTTTATTTAGTGCTACCAACCACCTAAGAACATTCTAGAGGAAGAACCTTCTAGAAGCAGAACCTTCTAAGAATTCATCTTACATTTATTATATCTAACTACCATAGTAGGAATTATTTAATACTATAGTGGACCTAGTCCACCTTACATTGAATGGCCTCTACTATTATAACTATGGGCCCTTCGGCCCCCCGACTACCTCTCTAGCTACCTAACATTCCATCCCCCTCATGAAAGTGTTGTCCTCAATGCTTGCTATGAGGGTGTATAACCATATACCAAGGTCCCATGGATAAGTGTGGACCATAGTTCTGAAGTAGACTAGAGAACCATGGTCCCATGTAGGAATACGAGCCACCATACTGAAGTAGTCCAAACGCCATTGTAAACTGGGATCCCATGTCCAAGTGCTCATTTGAACTCCACATGGAAGATATCAGAACCTAATAACCAACTAAAAATGATGTTTCAAAGACCGACACCTATCATGTGGATCCAAACAAGAAGATCCATACACATAGTGGGAAAGGGTTGTAACTGAATCTGGAAGGAATAATACCACTGTAGAATATGTCGGATGGAGACTGATAATCATAACTGGCTCTTAATTTGTCACATTAATGTTCTCTACAGAAGGTGGAGTAGAGTCATCAAATAAAATATGAAAGTGGTTGTCATCCCAGAAATGACAACTATCCATATACCAATCATAAAAATCATCCTCAAAAGCATACCAAACATATACTTCTTGAGTATATGCATCCCTGATGTCCTCCATAAGATATCTCTCATGTATGCTAGACAAGTACCTTTGAACATTGTGACAACTATCCTAATAATTTGTTGTCGCTCGTGAAAATGTTTCTCAATGGCTTCAATCTTATGTATAATGCCCATGCGAAGTTGAGATCCAATATCCATTGGAAACACAATATATAATATATCAAAATAAATCTCTTAAAACTATTATCTAATTATACTAATCTGATAGCAATCTGAACACCCTGTGAAAAGTTATGAATTCTGCAGTCCAACTGTCATCATAAAAAACCCCCAAAAATGGTTGATTTTAAATCAGCAATATCTTCACTTTCAGAGCTCCGATTTGGGTGATTTGTCTTTCTAAATCATCTATTTTTGAAATAGGAACTCAGATATGTAATTTTTTTAGCAAATTCATCCTCCAAATGCTACATAAATCAAAAATTTGCATCATCATACGCGGAAAAAACCCTGAAAATTTTACAGATTTTAAAATGTCGATATCTTGACTTCTCAGGCTCTATTTCGGATGATTTGTTTTTTAAAATTGGGTGTTTTCTGAGAGGAACTCATATCAACAACCCTTTTTTGCAAATTTTTCACAAAAATATACATAAATTGTCCAGAATGTCACGGTCCTCTTTTTCTTCTCCGAAAAAATCTGCAAAAATAAAATAAATAAAAATTCCCACACTTCTTGTCAAGGAATGTGCTCTGACACCACTTGTTAAGTACAAAAATAGGTCTAAATATAAATACCACAAATATTGAATACACAATAGATCCACATATCAATATAGAAGAAACCACACTTTCATTATAAGAAAACCCTTGAGGTAGGGAAACACCATACAATGGATCCTATTATGGAAGGGATCCTCTCTTGTTCACTTGCCTCTTCGAGGGGGCATCCTCCTATTGAGATATCGCTCCAAATACAATA
>JASDQU010736089.1:174370-187356 GCA_032191745.1 Picea mariana | reverse complement strand
AAGGAAAATCTTCGACTTAATCTAGGTCGTTGGTTAGCAGAGGGTTTGGAGCTGTCAGATCTTTGAGAGTTAGAGATTTGGAAAGGAAGGAAGAATTGTTCATGATTCTCTGAATCATGAAGTCCCAAAAAATATGGGAGTTGGGACACCGTCCTAGAGGAAGGTCACACTATGATCATAAGTGACAGGGCTAGTGCTTTCTAGGCCCCTAATCGGGTTTCTGGACTTTTAGGAGTTGGAGAAGTTGGGATGCCTTGCATCTAAAGCCCCAAAGTCACGAAACGCGATGCACCATTTAAATTAAGCCTATGGTCATGGGTAGTGGTCACATGGAGGAGGATAAGGGAAGAGCTAGCCTGTGTTAGGCCCCTATAGGAATTCAAGGATTTTTTCCCTTGAGAAAAGGTGAAAATTTTATTATGCTTGTCGTGGGTGACATGTGACAAAATGATATCAGAGCATGTTTACAACACTTGGCCTTCTTGGGCTCATAGACGAGTCTCTTAAATAAACCTATATGGGTACTTTCCAAGGAGTGACACCCTACCTTACCTCTTTCTTAAGAGGTCTGATTTAAAAATATTATTAAGGAAAGGAATGAAACCTTCTACTGTGTGTACATTAAGAAGTTTTAAACCATGTATTTTTCATGAACTAATAGACTGTTAGCTAACTATATGTTTTTTTGGAAACACTTGAACAATCAGTGAATCATGGGAAGACCCCAATACTAAAGGATGAGGATGTTCCCTAAAGTGGGGGGATGGCTCCCACAATAGAGACGAGGAATCCTATGAAAGGAGGGCAGTGGAAACCCCTTCGGATTTGGATGAAACTGTGAGAATTATCAGGGCTGAGCTATAGAGTTTCAAGGCTGACAATGAGATACTGATAAAGGAGAAAGAGAAACAAATATAAATTAATGCAGTCTTGCTACAAAGCTTATCTGACATACAGAGGCATCTACAACACGAACCCGCAACCAGTCATGTGGACCGATGACACAAGAAGAAAGGCCAGCATCCACTGAGACCCGAAAACATGACTCCATATGTGACCCCACTAGGAGAAGTACCACGAAGAAGGTCCAACTTGGAGGCAGGGGACACTCATCGGGAGAGTCCTCTGGAAAGAAATTTGATAACTTTGAAGGGTCTTCTAGTAGCAGGGCCAGCTGGCATTCTCAGAAGAAAGGAAAGAAAAGGAAGCACTCCAAAACCCGTGGTCCTGAAGAGTTCAAGAAATCCAAACCACCCTCTTTCGATGGAGATATAAATAAGGGAGAAGAGGCGGAAGCTTGGCTGCTTGGTTTAAATAAGTATTTTAGAGTCCATGACTACTCTGAAAACTTGAAGGCTTGAATAACCATCTTCAACCTGAATGGAAAGGCTTCCATATGGTGGGAAGACCTTAGGAATGAGAAAGGAGTCCATGAGATGGACTTTTCATGGAAACAGTTTGAGAAATACTTCAGAAGGCATTATTTATCAGAAAAATACATGGATGGGAAAACTAAAGAATTCTATGAACTCCGGCTGGGACAACTCACCATAGAGGAATTTGTCAATAAATTCCTTGAACTACTAAGGTATGTACCCGACATAAAAGATGAAAAATAAAAAATGCAGTGGTTCATTAGTGGGTTACCTCAGACCTACCGGGACAGGATTGATTTTGACGAACCAAGGACCTTAGAAGAGGTTATCCAGAAGACAAGGTATTGTTATGAACAGTTTGGGAGAAAGACAAGACCCCATGAGGACTGGAAGAAAAAGAATAGTTCAGGATTCAAGAAGAAAAGGTTTAACTCCTCAAGATTTAAGAACTATGGAAAATATTCTAGGGAGAGCCTTCCAAATAGAAGTGTATATCAGAAAAATTTCCCTTCTCAAAGTGGAAATAAAGCTTTTCAGACACTCCCAACAAAGACCGATAACCTAAAGAAGGAACCCTTAAAATGATAGGGTTGTGGAGAAAATCATAGATTGAGGGACTGCCCACACAGACAACAAAATAGTAAGGGGGTCTACAATATCCAAGAAGCTACCACCGTCAATGATGTGGCTAGGAGAATGCCACAAATCTATGCATCCATGGACAATAATCAAGCTGACCATCAAGCTTTAGTAGTGGAACTGGAAGGTATGATCGCCAACCATCCAATTTCTATTTTAATTGACCCAGGTTCTAATTTGAGTTATGTAGCCCCTCAGACTGTCGATAAGTGTAAACTACAACCAACTAGACATGTTAAACCATGGTTGGTACAACTAGCCACTGGGACCAAAAGAAAGGTGGCAGAGGCTATACCAGCCTGTCAATTCATCATGGGTGGATTGCCCACCCAAGCGACCCTTAACATACCTCCCTTGGGATCTTATGAATTTTTGATTGGTATGGACTGGTTGGATACTCATAAAGCTAAAATGGACTGTTACCATAAAAATTTAGAATGTGTAAATGAAGATGGGAGAAATATGACCCTCCAAGGGATTCAGAAGCTTGTCTCGGTGAGACAAATATCGGCCCTTCAAATGAAGAAGTATTGCAGAAAAGGGTGTTCCTTATATGAAATACAGGTGTTGGACTCCATTGAAAATGACAAACCAAACCTAGAGGACCACCCCATATTAAGAGAATACAAGGACGTATTCCTAGAAGAAGTACCAGGTCTACCTCCGAGAAGGGATATTGATTTCTCAAAAGAAATTACATCGGGAGTGGTACCAACATCTAGAACGCCATACAGAATGATAACGCCAGAGCTCGTTGAGCTCAAGATACAGCTAAAGGAGATTATGGACAAAGGCTACATCCGACCGAGTGTATCTCCGTGGGGAGCACCCGTCCTATTTGTGAAAAAGAAAGATGGCATACTCCTACTATGCATAGATTACAGAAAACTCAATAAGGAACCATAAATAACAAGTACCCTTACCAAGAATCGATGACATGTTTGACCAATTGGGAGGTGCAGCCATCTTCTCAAATATCGACCTAAGATCGGGCTACCATCAAGTTCAGATTAGGGATAAAGATACCCACAAAACAGCCTTCAAGACGAGGTATGGTCACTACGAATTTTTGGTGGTGCCATTTGGGTTAACCAATTCCCCCGCCACTTTTATGTGCTTGATGAATAATGTAATCAACAAATTTCTAGACAAATTTGTATTGGATTTCATTGATGATATCCTAATACACTCCAAGAATAGGGAGGAGCACGAAGAACATCTTAGACTTGTACTTCAAGTACTAAGGGAGCATCAGCTCTACGCTAAGTTTAGCAAGTGCGATTTATTTCAGAAGCAAGTCCACTACTTAGGCCATGTCATATCTAAGGAAGGGGTGGAAGTAGACCCTGACAAGATCAGATCCATTATGGAATGGCCTACCCCGAAATATGTACCTGATATTAGGTCCTTCACGGGCTTAGCAAGATACTATAGAAGATTCATAAAAGGGTTTTCTGAGATTGGTTGTCCAATCACTGCCCTTCATAAAAGGGGGATTAAATTCATTTGGACATCAAAATGCGAAGAAATATTTCAGGAACTAAAATACCTCCTAACCCATGCACCTGTGCTAAAGATTGTTGACCCAGATGATGATTTCCTTGTGTGTACAGATGCCTACAAGGAAGGACTCAGAGGAGTTCTTATGCAAGAAGGACGTGTAATATGCTATACTTCCCAGAAATTAAATGAGCATGAAATCAATTATGTGACCCATGACCTAGAGTTGGATGCCATAGTACATGCTTTAAAAATTTGGAGACACTACCTCCTGGGTAGAAGATTTTTTCTTATGACATATCATTGTGGATTGAGACACCTGTTTGATCAACCAAAACTCAATTCCAGTCAAGAGAGGTGGATGGCTCTCCTAAGTGAATTTGATTTTTAAATCAAACATATAAAAGGAAAGGAAAATAGGGTGGTTGATGCCCTTAGCAGAAGTATAAAAACGATTCATCTAGCAATAGTAAGCACCGAAAAAAAGGATGTTAGGGAGAGAATCAGAAATGCATAAGAGACAGATGCATTCTTTAAGACTGTGACTTCATACCTAAGGCAAGAGCCTATAGGGATGACGTATTAAGGCTACCAAATGCTCGAGGAAGGGTTGTTGACTTACAGAAACAGATTGTATATTCCAAACTGTGACGAATTGAAGAGGTTCATAATGGATGAACTGCATAAGAGACCATATACTAGTCACCCAGGATATCAGAAGATGATCACAGCCACTAGGAAACAATTCTATTGGCATGGGTTAAATAAATACATAGCTAAATATTTAGCTAAGTGCCTAGAATGACAGCAAGTTAAGGCAAAGCACTAGCATCCAGCAGGATTGTTATAGCCCCTACCGATTCTAGAATGGAAATGGAAAACCATCTTCATGGATTTCATCACTGGATTACCAAAGTCGACCAAGAAAAATGATGCCATCGTGGTCGTGGTGTAAAAACTGAGTAAGTCTGCTCATTTCATCCATGTTAAGTCAACTTGCAAGGAAATAGATATTGCCAACATCTTCATGAAGAATATATTCAGAATGCATGGCATGCCCAAGGAAATTGTATCTGACAGATATACCAAATTCACTTCAAACTTTTGGAAATCCGTAATGGTCAGTTTCAAGACTAAATTGTTGTTCAACATAGCCTATCACCCTCAAACTGATGGAAAAATAGAAAGAGTAAACCAAATAGTAGAGAACATGCTAAGAATGCACGTAATGCATCAGCCTAAGAAGTGGGAAGACTACCTGCCATTGGTAAAGTTTTCCTACAACAACAGTTATCAGGAATCCTTAAAGATGAGCCCCTTTAAATCCCTCTATGGTAGACAGTGCAAGATCCCAATCAGCTGGAATAATCCAGTGGATAGAATTACAATCGTACCCGACATGCTGAAAGAAATGGAACAACAAGTAGTGCAGATAAGGAAAAATTTGAAAATTGCTCAGGACTGACAGAAAAGTTACTCCGACAGAAAGAGAACTTCACGAGAGTTCAAATCCGGAGACCATGTCTATCTCAGAGTTAGACCTCGGAAGAGTTCCCTGAGTATGGGATCCTATGCCAAGTTGGCACCTCGCTATTGTGGACCCTTTGAAGTCCTATATAGAGTGGGACCTGTAGCCTATAGGCTAGAACTTCCTCCCACTATAAAGGTGCATAATGTTTTTCATCTTTCATTATTAAAAAAATATGTATAGGATGCTAATCATATAATTGTCTGGTCTGTGATCCAGGTGGAATTGAAGGGATAATTCCTGCCGAAACCCCAATGCATACTAGACAGGAAGGAAACATCACTCAGGAATCGAACCATTGCACAGGTCAAGGTGCAATGGAAACACTTTGGCCTAGATGAGGCTACGTGGGAAATGGAAGATGCCATGAGGCGGGCATTTCCGATTTTTTTTACTCATGTACATACATATCATATTGGTAGATAGAACATCAAGGATGATGATTCCTTTAAGGGGGAGGGAATTGTAACACCCTGTTTCCCCCAGTTTGTAAATATAAATTTATTGGCCAGGAACTATGGAAAACTCAAAGTGCGAATGTTTAATTTGGTGGAACTTTGTATAAAGGTTGATGAATGTAAATCCTGTTATTTTTATGGATAATGGAAATGTGTTGCATGACTTCTGAGAGAGGGGATGTGCTAAGAAAGAGAGGTCATGATTTCTAATGAAAAGGTGGTAGAGGGAACCCGGAATGGTTGCGATAACCTCCACCAAACCAGTACCATACTGGAGTTAATGTTGCTCAGATCAGAACAACCCTCTGCCCAGAAATGAATTCTCGTCAAGCTGGTAGGTGGGAAGGGCCTCCTCAAGAGTTAATGAGGGATGGGGTAGACTGCCCATCGGATGGCTTCCGGACCTAACCACGTATGGGGGTATTCGAGCCACACACAACCTTGCTGAGGACAAGAAGGGAAGCATGGTGGACAGGGGGGGTATCCTGTGAAAGAATGCAGAGACGAGAGTAGAAAATCTCGGGTCCGAGGAAGGATTGAAAGAGAAAAGTGAGTTCTGATCACAGAGAATAGAGACAGAGCCAGGAGAAGGAGAGTAACCTTTTTCCTCATATATTCATGTATTGGGAGAAGGAGAGTAACCTTCGCCCCCAACTTCCATTGAGCTGGAAGTAAGATATGGAGTCTCAGAGTATCGTGGCCTAAGCTCGGGGGTGGCCAGTGATAAATCCATTGGGAGTTATTGAGCCTATGATTGTGTGGAAATGAGCACCCCTCTCAGCAGTCGCATCACACCTAGTGGTTCTGATAAATGTTGTATGCCTTGTATTTTGAATTGAATATCATGGATACATGCTCATGTTTATACGCCCATAAATGGTTTTTGTATGCTATGATTTCCTGGTAATTTAGATTGGAAATAATGAATGCATGTGTATACTTATATGCCACAGTTGGTTTCTGTATAAAATGAGTAAATCCAGAGCATGAGTCTGTTCCACTAAGAATAGTCCCACCTGCCTGATTTTCTTGGTGTTCTAGTTTAATCCCTCGAAGGCACCTTCCCCATGGAATTACATCATGTCTCAGAGTCAGAGTAAGCTCCTTAGTATAGCTACTGCTACAGTAAACCCATGTGATTACCCTACCCCGGTGTCATAGTTCATAACTCAGTGAGTTAGGAAGGCAGTTCATTTAGGTCAGTAGCCTAGGGACTTGGAAAAGTACCCAAGCCCTTATCCAGAAACCTGACTAAGACTAGGGATAATTACCAAAGAACCATCTGAATTTTCATGTGATCCAGGTCTGGAAACCTTGTGCAAGAAGGAGTTATCTCTCGAAGGTTTCAGAGTCATGGTAATTTGAAGCTCCAAGAAATTGAATTTTTTTACTTAAGTTCAGAAAGGATAGCAAGTCCAATTATCAAAAGGGAGTATCCTTTCATTTTATAGACGAACAGATGATATCCTTCAGAAGTATCCCAAGTCTATCAGGACCAATGGATCTAGAGGAGGAGCGCGGGCTTGTTGGCAACCCAACATATTTTTTAACTTTTGGTGTCATTTAAATGATTTATATAGCTGCCTAACTAGGGTCATGAATTTTTATTACTCTTCATGAGGGATTTTTTGAAACGACAGTTGTAAGTTGTCGCTTTTCCCTATTATTTTCTTTCATGCTTCGTTCATGACTGAAAGCATGAACACGAAGCATGAAAACTTGCGACTGTGTTACCATTCTGTTTTAAAATTTCATTAAAGGAAAATTGTTCATACAGTTTATTAATGAAATTTAGTTCCTTTCCATGAAGAGTTACTCTCTTTGTTTCGATCCTTTCAACACCAATCATGCTTATATATTGTTGAAGGACCCCCACGATTTGATTCTTGGTATGGTTTTGTTTGATTCTTGGATATACGTTTATTTTTGCTAAACCTTTGATTTTTGATTTTCAACTTACCCAAACCTTGTGATAGAACCCACGATGCGTGCACTTATTTTCATTTTTAATGATTTGGTCTTAGCTTGTACTAAATGCAAAGGTGGCAATATGATTTGCAGTTGATCATCATTTCCAAGACTGATCTTGGGATTCGCAAACCCTCTTCGCATGCATTTCAATTAAACACCCATCTTATCATTATGAGTTTATGTTCATACACTATTCACTGTTGGAATTTCTCAAGCTCGGGTTATGGCTTTGGACTATCTCACAAACCCTTCCTGTGCACTGTGTCTAATTCATTACCCTTTCATCCATTATGGCTCCTATTGTGAGAGTCGAACCTAATGGCATTCCAACTCTACTCTTATATGACGATGCCATAGAAGATCTGGAGAGAAGTGGTTGGCTCATTTTCATTAGCAAATTTCAGGGTTTCAATTTACAAATTGCCCAGAAACTCGCTTTCTCCTTCGATGGGTGTAGAGCTAAAGTGGGTGATGTCCAACTAGAGGTTACAGAGGATTTCTTGAGTTAAGATACAGGACTACCTGCAAGCGGTCAAAGGTGGTTTAAAAATGAAAAAGTGGAAGAAGTTCCTTGGAGCCTATTGTTTACATCTCGGAAAATAAAAGGGTGTGACAAAGGTATGCCCATTTCCTTCCTAAACTCTCGGTGGCACGATCTGCTTGTTGTGGTAAAACAATTTGTTACCTGTGAGGGATGTTTCAGTCTTGTGTTTTTGTACCATTTGTGTCTGCTTATGATTTTTATGGGGTTTCCCTTGAACATGTCGTATTACTTACTGAGGAGTCTTTATAAAATGGGCAAAAGGTATAGAAAGCAGTGGTCAGACTCTAGCCTCTTCCATCACGGCCTAATTAAAATCTTTTTTATGCATCAATTAGAGTTACAAAATGACAGTTGGGATTCATTCATAACCAGAAACGACTATGGTAACCTTGATTTGGAGGAGGTAGATAAACTCATGGTTGAAGAGACCCTTGTCTACCCTACAGTGCCTCTCTCACCTACCGAGACCTGTGTCTCATCCCCCTACAACAAACCCTTAATCGATCCAAAGGTTATTGAACAGACCCGTGAGCAGGTTATACATCCTAGTGACTGTGTTAAAAATTTAAAGAAACCTACAGGGAAGGCATCTAAGAGAAATGTTGATATAAATTTTAAGAACAAGAGAGTCAGGAGACTAATTTTGAGGAGGCTTCATAACAAGTCGAACTATCATGCGAGTTCGATTAGCATGATCGAAGTCCATGAGAGTTCAGACTCTGAAATCGATAGGTCCCTCATTGAAGAAGACCCTCATATGTTCGAGCCACACCTTGATCAGCCCTACAACTTTGTCGACAATTTACCTCTCAGTTTGAAAAACAATCCAAAGTTTCCTGGTGTTAAATTGGGTAATGAATCTACTGTCCGTTTGGAAGATGCTCTGGTTCACAATCATGTTTGTTCCCATGCAACCGCCACACCGTCAAAGTGTGAAGTCTGTCTATCATGGATTGATAGGTATTATACTGATATCCCTATCCTACAGTCACAGGTTAAGGATTTAAAGGATCAGATCGATGCCTTAATGAGCAAAAACCATAGGCTTGAGTCTATTATTAAAGGGAAAGAAAAACGTATGAAGACAACAGGCAATGTAGTATTTAAAAACGTTGAGGCTGCAACAGCCATTGTAAATTCCAAGGTTGTCTGATACGATTTGATCTCATAGTTGGAGGTATGATTCTTTCTCTTAAAATAGGATTGTTTGTTGAAATTAGATTTCTTTGTTCTTTTAATAAATTGGATTTCATTTACTAAAATAACTAGCTACATAATCACAAGATTCTGTAGCCAGTTATGTTAATTCGAATTGTGTAAATGAATGGTTGAAAATATATCTAAATCTTTCTATTTTCCTTTTTCTTTCAGAATATTCAGGAATCCATTATTACAAATTGATCTAAGGCATCCTTAAGACTTTCCAGACATATCTTTGATGCATTTTGTATGAACAGAAATGAACTGTTGTTAGTTTTGGAGGATTTAGCAGGATCTGGGTGGTTGCATCCCCCTTTTATTTTTGTAATAAATATTTGATCTCAGAAAGGGAAACACTTATCTTTTCTGAGGCCTTTATAAACCCATCATTTTTGTAATCAGGGGCATCTCGGCCTGAGGCTTATTGTGAACATCTTATACTCAAATTTAGACATAACAAATATTTACTTTGTGCTTTAGTCATCTATGAATGTTGTTGTGATCTATAATTTGTTTATCTTGGTAATTGGATGACTGCAGATAGCTTTCGTCTTTGCAGGTTACTTTGTTGTCAAGATAGTTTTTCCTTCATAGTTCACAATTTAATGCTTCAGTTTTATGAAAACATTGAACGATCATTCAATTCATATTATGAGGTTGACCTTAAACATATTGATTGATTAAATGTAAGATGTAACTGTAGGATTTATCTCATGTGTTATCACTTGCAGTCTATTATATCACAGTTATCATTTTTTCATCATGTTGTTTTATCAATTAAATACACCAATCAATGCACAGTTTAGCGTTTGTCCCAAACAGTGCAAAGATGCACAGCAGATTTATCTCGTGGATGGACTGATGTACGATTTACGCAAATAGTTGGATGCATACTCTTCAAGTGATTAATAGGTTAGTCTGTTCTTTTCTTTCATTTGCTTGTTTATTATAGAAGTACTTATATATAGTATAATTTTCACTGTCTATATTTTTCTGTTTAATTAAGTAGTTTAATATTTGATCTTACGAATGCATATAGATTAAGAACAAATCGAAAAAAAAAAAAAACAAATAGTACTTTCTGCTTTCTTTATCTACTTTCATCGAAAGAACCATTAAACATTTGATTTTTTATGAGTTCAGATTAAAACTCATTATTTGTATATTTTGTGTATATGAATTAGATTAATAGAACTATCATATAAATATTATTTAAATAAACTGTATATATATATATATAGATGTACATATATATTTCAGTGATTAGTAATCAGTGAGTTATTTCGTTTCTTTTATTTATTTTTTTGTTTCCTTTAGGACTTTAGATTGGCCAACAAAGCCATTAAACCCGTCAGAGTGAGTCAATCCAAACGGCTTGGGTTAATTAGACAACCCGGGACCAGATTCACTCTTCCAGTTGATGAGCGGTCAATTTCGCCCGTCAACAAATGGTGCTAGAAGGAGGGCCTGAATACTATTGATGGCACGTGAAGGTCGCAAGACTCCTCCCCCACCTACCTTCTCACCTATAGTAACAAGAAGTCGCTCAGACGACAACATTGTCCCTCAAATAGCAACCACATCAAATGACAATCCATGGATTACCGTTGAACCAGTAACACCAAACCCCCTAAGGGCCGACGTACAAGAAATTATTCGTCAATCCCTCCTAAGGACACACGGTGCTTTGGCCCGTATCAGACAACCAAGTCGGCCATTGAATCAACCATTAGATTTCTCTGATATCAGGGAGAAAATTGAAGGCACTAATCTTACCCTAAACCCTACGGATCCATATCACATCCTCACTCCTGCAGCAGGAGGATCTGGTATTCCACCATCACCACCCCCTTCATTTCCTTCCTCTTCAGGAGAAGAATCATCAAATGAAGGCAATTCCTCATCTCAGCCTTCAACACCACCCACGCCTATGGAAAATCCAAACAATCCCGCCAGGCCTTGGTTCGATCAAGATGTGGTGGCCATAACTGGGCCCCAATATCCTTTGCCTAAACATCCAGAGAATTGGCTCCCCAAATTTGACCCAGATTCCAAGCAGATCGCTGAGGATCATATTAAAAAATTCATGTTAGCTATTAGGCTCCGTAGTGTTGAACATGAAGACGTAGTATGTAGAATTTTCCCATATACATTTGAAGGCAATGCCTCTACTTGGTACTTTGCCCAACCCCACACCATTGTGTCTTGGGATAGATTCGAATCCTGTTTCCTTGAGAAATTCAGAGACGACAAATCTCCTGAAGTCCTAGTCATGGAACTCTCTAGTTTAAAGATGAACCCCAAAGAAAAGATAAAAGACTTTAATCAAAGGTTCCTAACATTAAAGAATTGAATCCCCACGGATTCAATGCATGCTGAAAACCTTAGTGTCACATACTACACGAAATGCCTACACCAAAACATAGCAATTTGGGTAAAAAGGTCTAAGAAAGCCACATTATTAGAAGCCTTCGAAGAGGCGAGTCAAATCAAGAAATATATTCTCAGCCTAAAAGACAATATTTGTAACGAGGCAGAGACTACTTCATCCTCCAAGAAGAAAATCGAAATTCTTCCTAGACCTCCCCAAACCAAAACTCAATCAGATGGTTCAAACCTAGAAAGTTTACAGAAGTTCGTTTAGAAGTTGTCAAACCAGGTTATAGATTTGAGAAGATCAGCTGAAGAAGCTTCTTCAAGCAAAGGCCCTTACAAACCCCCTTTTAGAAATCCTTTTCCCACAAACCGGCCCAACTCAAATTCTGAAGGCCTAAATCTAGAAAGCTTACAGTTTTCTATCCAGACAATTCTAGAAGCACATGATAACTTGATTCCTCCTGAGATTTCTGAAGACGTGGTTGAACAAGAGTTAGAGGAAGAGGATGAATCCTCTCCCAACATTTTCGGACATTTTTCGGATAGCATTTTTCAAGCTAATTTCGAAACAGTGCATCCTTACAATACCAGAAGTAAAACAGTGAATAAATCTTCTTCTGAAATTGGAACTAATGCATCTCAAAAATAGTCTAAACCAATTGAAACTAAATAGAATTCAGTAACTCCAAGTTTAGAGTATGATTTGATTAAGGATCTCAAAAAACTTAGAGCTAATATTCCTGTTTACGAATTATTGAAATTTCCTTTTCTTCTACAAAAGATGCTGCAGAATATTGCAGAAAACAGCAAAAACAGCAATCCGAACAACAACAAAGTTGTTGAAAACAGCCCCAAAACACCTCAAAAGGTCTCCGTTAAAACGGCGCTAGAGTCCTCTGATAAAAGATACCTTGCTGTAAAAAGTGTAACAAATGTAGATAAACTAGTTTCAGGGGTTGCGACTAAAAAACAACAAACTTCTGTTGTTAATACTCGCAGAAATGTCCCACCCTTTTTGTTGACTTTTGAAATTTTCAATAGGAATGTACATAATTGTATGGTAGATTCAGGTGCATCGTCAAACATGATGCCTTGGTCTGTCTGCCAAAAAATCAATGCTGAAGTTCAGCCTTCCAGTCTGAAAATTATTCAGCTTGATCGGACTAGTGTTAAAGTAATAGGTGAATTAAAAAATGTACTTATCAGATTATCATCTAATTCTAAAGTCCATCAGGTTATTGATATTATTATCGTTGATATTCCCGAATTATATGGCTTGTTTTTAAGTAGAGATTGGTCAGAACAGCTACATGGTTATTTTGCGACAGATTGGTCTCACTTGTGGCTGCCCGAAATGGAAATCCTAACAGAATCAAGGTCAATCGTGAGCATTA
>JASDQU010736089.1:114908-126137 GCA_032191745.1 Picea mariana | reverse complement strand
TGGTTTCCTAAGGCTAGCAAAGGCTTTGTGTGATTTAATAAGAGATTGTCTAAAAATTTCCTGAATATCACTGCCTGTAGGATTAGGGGTTGCTGGTTCAATTGTGATCTGAGGATCGTCGGTTGAAGTAGTTGTTGTTTGAGGGGGGATGTTATCTTGTGAACGGCTTCTAGTCACTATGGGTGTGCGATTAGGAGGTAGAGGAGTCTTGTGACCACCTCGTGCCATTAATTAAGCTTAGGCCCCCCTTCTAGCGCCATTTGTTGATGGGCAAAACAGTCCATCCGTCAACTGGGATAGTGGAACCGGTCTGGGGTTGTCTAAATAACCCAAGCCGTTTGGAATGAACCACCCTGACGAGTTTAATGGCTCCGTTGGTCGCTCTAAGGTCCCCTAAGGAAACCAAAGAGAAAAGCTGATCTGAGCTAAGAGATCTAAACTAAGGAAACTAGAAACTAATAAAAATTAACTAAAACAAACTAACTAACTAAATAAAAGAAATCAAACTAAAGTAGAGGAAACTAGAAACTAATAAAACAAATAAAGGAACTAATATACTAAACTATAAAATATGCTAACTATTCTATCTACAAACTACTAACTATTCTTATAATAACTCAAATCAACTATCTAATTATCAAGTTAATTACAATTTATTCACAAATGTACATTACATACAATCGACAGGTTTAAATAAAGCCTATGAAACTAATTTGCTTGTTGTCCCAAGACAGCGGAGGTAACTCTTTTTTATTTTTTTTTATGATTTATGAACAAGAAAGTAAAATAATTGAAATTAAAACAAATCAAATATATATCTATATTAAACTACTTAATAAAAGCAACAAACTAAATGCTAATTGACCTGGAAACGCTCCAAATCTTCCCTGTGTATGATTGCTTCTTAAGCTGATTGGAGGAGGGAAACTCACACCAGTTAAGTCCTTGAGCTTTTCGGAAAAGATCAGCTATGTTGCTTCTTGAAGTATGTTACAGGACAAACAAAACATAAAAGAATATCATAACAATTTTTTGATTATAAACTCCTGCAAAAGGGGAAACCTATTATACAACAAGCTTATATATAACAATTCAAATTACGAAGAAGACAAAGCTATCATTCACTAATAAGAATTGATAATTGTTATGTCCTTTATCGATTTAGGAAGAAACAAGATATGGATAACAATAATAGATTATATCATTTTCATTTGATCCAGATAGCTAACGCAATACCAAACCATAAACAAGATGATATACAAAACATGGAACAAAGTGTCGATATATTGAAAAGCGAAAGCTATGACAAAACACCAGGTCTACTCCAGTTTGATTCAGAACTCCATATCCTTGTTCTCCCCAACTAAGGATGATTGATTATTACAAAACCATAGGTTTATATAGGTTTTTCACAAGGTAAAACATCCTTGTGAACAATAGTAAACAGTTTTACACAATCTGGGAACTATCCCAAAATCCCTTAAACTAAGTAACTAAAAATGCAATTAAAATCCTTAAGATATCCTCCAACTGCTCCTCATATCCATTGCCAATTCGAATTTGCCTGCAATAGACACCAGAAGTCAAGTTAGAATAATGTTTTATTAGAAAAATAATAAAAAGATGACTTAACAGACTTAGCTACAGAATCATCTGATTCTGTAGCTGGTCTAAAATAGTAAACATGACCAGATATACAATCAAATCAAATCCAATCCAATCATTTTATAATAATCAACAAATTATTATTGATTTAAAAAAAAATCCCTTTATATCAAACCAAATCGAACAAAATACAATCGGGATAGAGTAGAGATGCTCTGTCTCCCAATCGAGGTAAAATCGTATCACATCTTAACTAGATTGTTCCATGAATGAAATCAATGATAAACCAAACTGCATGAAATACAAACCATCATTATCGATTAGCATAAGATTCATATCATTGCCAATATAGAAAGCCATTACGATTTCACGCATCCCTGTATCCATAGAATCCAACTACAGTTGTGTTTCAAGTAATTCACAGGTAAATTCGTAACTGTAATTGACTAATTGTAATCACAACAACAGATTGATATCTTTCAGTTAAAAACACGATGTATGAATTGCTTCCAATGTAATCGGATCATCTCCACAAATGTCGACTCAACAGTCTTCATGTTCGATCACCTCATAGTCAACATACAGGGTTTTGACTGAGTCGACAAACCAGACATGTAACTGAATTTAATTATAGACACAAATCGTAAGATTTGTTACAATCAATCCATCCTTGTAATCTCAATCAAATAAAACATTTGTTACCATCGGAATACAATTCACATCGTAACATCTATTATTGTTATCCATTCGAAATTTAATTGTGTAAGAAATGATATACAGATTGGTCTTAACATAGAAAATATAATCAGCATAGCTAACCAATTCATCCATCATATCGCACAAGATATAGTCAAATCGAACAGAGATATCGTTTGTATTTCAACAATAGAAAAGATATCAAATAACAGAATATTCAAATCAAATTATGGTCAATCAAACTAAATTTAATCACAACCAATCCAGAAATCGATAATCAAAACTTATGCATGACAGAGCAAGTCAACAATGTATGCAGAGCTTATAATCACGCCATATAAAAGAGTAAAAATTATACCATTACAGTTGTTGAGGATATGTCAATTTTGAATTGACAATTGCTGTGGCAGACTCAACATTTTTGAATAGGATTGAACCTGTGGTTCGTTGCTTCTTATCAGAGGGTTGCATCTTTGCATTCTAACCAGTGAGCTTAGCCACTTGGTTTTCCAAATCATGTATTCTGGATTGCAATGTAGGTACATCCAAGTAGTATCTTTCAACCCATAACCCGCATTGATCGCAAGGTGTAGCAATAGGTTGAGCATTCGAGGGTTTCGATGATTCACCAAGGGTTTCACGAGGTGGTTCAATACCAGGAATATCAGGGTTATCCTGCAGACAAGGAGGTAAGTTCTCAACGAAATCATAGGGAGGATTGTCACAGAAACCCTCTTCGGCGAGAAAATGTTCAATGCTTGAATCAGAGTCCTCGCTGACCACGATCGACTCTGTTTTGGCAAGGGGCTTGGGTTTATTTCTCGCCATGCGAGAGATTAACCTTGCATTTTTCTTCCCTTTCGAATTAGCACCAATCTTAGGTTCAGGCTTTTGGGTTGTAGGTTCAGAAACTTTGGCTCATTTAGTCACACTCATAGGTGAATTCGTAGGCGACTCAAGCTTAGGTTTGGGTAGTAAAACATTAAAAGGAACAGGGGTAGGTCTATTCTCGGTCACCATGGGCTTATCCACCTGTGGAGGTTTAGACTCTTCAAAGCCATTGCGGCTGAGAAATTCATGCCAAGAATGACGACGTAACCCCAATTTGTGAACCAACATTATCTTAATCAACCCCACATGGAAGAGGCTAGTGTCAGCCTGGCTGCGTTTATAACGCTTGGCCATCTTAAACAGGCTTCGGTGTAGATAGTAAGGCATACTTAGTTCGAAACCCATAAACACCATCAAAAAACGAAGGTGAAATAGAAAGACAAACCCGTACCTGCCCTCGCAAGTAATAAATTGCTTAATTACCATGGGGATATCATGCAAGCGGGGTTTCAACATCCTTGCAGGAAAACCTCTATCACAGGAGCGCACTGTGCGTGATTGGAACAGTAATGTCCAAGGGACATCATCTACCTTGCAACTTTTCGACCATTTTTGTCCCGAGATAGGTAGGCTGGTTGGCGAGCTGAGAAATTGTTCAGTGATTTCAAGCTGGACATCTCCAACTTTGGCTCAGCATCCATCAAACGACAAAGAAAATTGCCGAGCCACAACGAAGTTATAACCATCAAACTTCCTTATGAAAGTGAGCCATCCGAACTCTTCCAGATCGTGATACGCAGCATCGAATGTTAACAGTGCTTGGCACCCGTTGGGATCGGCCCTTACGAGAGGAGCCATGGCTTCTGTACATGGTGGGGTTTGGACTGAATGAAACAATGCATAGAGTCAAAAACGATAGGGTTCAATAGCTTCAGAGCCCGAAGAGACCGAAATTAACTGCATGCGTGCGAAGGTGGTGGGATTACCACCACCACGCATCGTATTAATGACTGAGTACAAAGTTGTTTTGATCATAATCTCTTATACCATATGCATCGGCCAATAAATAGGTGTGTCATCATTTTAACGTGCCAGACATTGAAACAGAACCAATACCGTGCGTTATACTCATGAGCCAAGTGTACAGTTCAATCCAACACAATATCCAACATTAAACTATGATCAGTCGTGTCAATAAAAATGTTTTAAACCGATAGTAATGCAATCATATCAAAGCATAGTTTAAAAACTATGATCAATCAATGTAATACCCACTCATAAAACGATATATCGAGCAAGGGTTCAAATCGTGAAATCAAAAATCCAAAGGTTGATTAAAACGCCTTTGCAAACTTCAAACTATTGCCATTTTATATGAAGCCAAACTTATGATAAAGCCAATGTGTTTTAGCACAGTCAAAGCATAGAAACATTGCAATGAAAGTGATAAGTTAAGAGTTCAAAATAATAAGAATTATATCATATATGAAACCAAATCAATTATGATCCTTTTTTCATCAAACATAACTCATAACTTAATATTTTCAATACTTTATCAAAGAAATCAAGTTGCGTAATTAAAGTAAATGGGTATAGTTTAAAAGAAACTTTTGCAATCAAGTGTCTTTCAGCAAATCAATAAAAAAAATGACAGTCAAAGCAACGAGAGAGGTGTTTTCACACTTTCAGTTGTGAAAAATAAATTGAAGTCAAATTGTAATCGTCGCAAGAATGAAACGATCATCTAGTAGCACAATGCGACGATGATTTGTCGTTAATGCGACAATAGGTGTAGGCAGCAAAAATAAAATGATTTGGCTGCCAACAGGACTTCAGAACTCTACACCAGCAGATTCTTCCTCTGGAACTAGAAGTACTGACCCTAAGAATGGATTTTGGACTTGTGGAGAGCCCCACTATCAAAGAGATTGTCCTATCGAGAAGGAAAGAGCTTCTGGATCAGTGGGACAAATGACAATGGATATCTAGGAAATGGCCATAGGATTCATGCAACGATCAATAACTGCTAGGCTAAGCATCAGTCTATAGTGCTCAAGACTTCATGTATGATATCAGATCAATAGTTTCGTAATTTGATAGATCTAAGAGCTACTGTGAGTTTCATTTCTAGTGCTGCGCTAAAACGAATTAAGGTGAAGGAAGTCAAACAAGATGATTTTAGATATGTAGAATTGGCATTAGGAGCCAAGCAAAATGTTGGAGGAAAAGTTAAAGATTGTAATATTAATTTGGGTGAATTTTTCGCAAGTGTAACCATTTTTGTCACAACCTTGGGATCCTTTGACATTGTGATTGGAATGGATTGGTTAGAATCACACAACGTGATACTTAACTTGAATACAAAAAGATAAATCTTAATTGATGATTTGACGTAGAATAGAGTAATTGTAGAAGAAAACAAGGGGACTTATACATCCAAGTTTATCACCATGGGGTGCACCAGTAATTTTCGTAAGAAAGAAGGAAAAATCATGGAGGATTTTCATTGACTATTGTAATATCCCTCGGCCAAACCCAATTGTAAATGTAATGTAAGTGTACCTAAGCTGGTGAGTTGTTTTGACATCATTTTGTAATGCACCTTCCATGGCATAGTGCGCGCATGTAACTAAAGTGTGTGCAGTATGGAGGTCAATGCGCCTTCTGTATATTATATGTGTTATAGGCTGGTGAGTGAGTTATTATAAGCTAGAATGTTAATGTTTTGGTATTAGGCCAGAGCACCTAGATGTTAAAGGCCAATGCACCTATTTTGTATATGTCTCATGATTAATATAAAATACATCATTGCGCACAGACTAACCATGATAAAATAGATGGGGGATTGAACTCCATCAGTTAGGGAAATGTAGGGCCAAAAGTTAAGGAAAGGGCTAAGCTAGAGAGATTAAGCCAAAAAGGAATATTATATTAATATTTCTTAAAACATAAAGTATGGATAATTATTTTATCCTAAGTTCTAAAGTTGGGGACAAGTGGACCAAAGTAGCTTCCAACGTGACAAGTGTCAAGTTGGGGACATGCATTCATATTGGGGAACTTAGCTCATTTGGACACCTTCACCATTAACCTTCATGATAATTGCTTCACAGTGAGTTTCATAAGGATTCTTACCATCATTCTTACAATCATCTCTCCCATGATTCCTTTCATCACTCAATCATCCACTCAATGATTCCATGACCATTTGACTCACACAGTCTATTATTCTTCAGAAATTCATTTCACTGTATCTAATCCTGTTTCCATAACCATTTCCGGTTGGTGTACCTGGTTAGCTTGGGAGTGGGATTGAAGAAGAGGGTTGTTAGGCCCATGGGAAATTGAAGAGGTGGGTTGTTAGGCCCGTGAGCAATTCTCTGAGTGAGAGAATTGTTGGGGATCAATTTCCTGAAGGCGCTAAACTGTAACTACAATGCTCTGAGACTTTCTATCTGACATGTTGTTGAATCCCTAGAAGGGAAGTGGGGCAGTCGAGGGACTGTTGGGAAGAGAAGGGCAACACTTCCTTGGGTGGGACAGGAATGTGCAGAATGAGAGGTTGTAGGTTGTTAGTTGAGTGAGCACCTGAGACGGAGTCTTTCCTGTTGTCTATGAACTTTTATCCTAGTTAGGAACCCCTTTACCCGGGTGGAGTTCAGTCCCAGCTCAGGGGTGACTCACTGTTGAGAGTGATTAATAGTGTAGTATAAGGCTGGAAGGTTTGTGGACAATCTGTACGCAGTTGGTGACAATGTTTCCAAGATAAGTACCAATCGTATGATAATTTACATGTTGCATTGTTATTTGCATGCTTATGTTATAGTTTATCATATATGTGATTATAATTATCTGGATGTTTATGGGTATTTCCCTGTATATGATGCATATCTACGTTTACTTTTATTTCAGTATGAAATCGTATATTTACATAATGTAATTGTTTGTTTATGTTTATATGCAAAGCTTCTGCAAGAGTATTGTATGTGTATGTTATAATTGCATGCAGTTTAAAGAGAAAATTTATGTGGCATAGCTCAGTTGAATATTGGGTATGTTATAGTATGTTCCACGGTGAGAGAATGAAAGTGTTCCCTCGGGTAGTGTGGCCCAGTCATGGGTGGCTGGGGACATTATAACATAGTATCAGAGCATGAAAGATTGTTCTGGAGTGGAATTTCCTAGCCTGTGGGTGGCAGGGGAACGTTACAAATTGGTATTAGAACTTCAGTTCCAACACTAAGCCTGGATGGGCCAGAGAGGTTCAATTGAAGCGAATATTCACAGAAGATTAATTTCAAAGTGACCAGATTTCAAGTCATAGAGCGTCCATGGTAAATTTTGGCACCACGCAGAAAATGTTGGCGTGCAGGTGTGCACGGTAAATTGTGGCACCATGCGGAAGAATATTGTGTGCGGAGGCATGCATTGAGTTTAGCATTGCGTGGTGAGCACATGCATAGTAATGTGCACATAGGGTGCACAAGTATTGCAAAACACAGAGGAGTTTGGTTGGTGCACGCATAGTATTAGCATAAGTTGTCTCACGTCAGTGTATTCAATGGTGCACGCAGATTATTGTGCACGCTGGGGCATATCAAACTTTGGCATGGTGCAATCCATAGGGAAAAATGCATGTGTAATATCAGTTCCTGATACCAAAACTGTGTGTAGTGGATATTGGCACACAACGCAAAAGTAGTGCGCGCAAGTGATTTGCGCGACGAAGAAGAAATGCATATTGGATATAGGTGCATTGAAGCATGATTTACCTTGTGGTGTTGTTGTGCACGATAAATACGGGTGTAAAGGTTGAATTTTTGTGCACACAAAGTCATTTGGAAGGCGATGAGTCTGAGTTTAATAGAAAAATTGCATGATATTAAAGGAAAAAGAAACACACAACCACATCGGAGCATTAATTAAAAATAATTTTGAGTTTTATATTCCTCTGATTTAGATAGATGGAAGTGAAATATAATCTTACAAGAAAATCATACTATGAAAGAAAACAAGACTCATAACACCACTAGTTAGAATTTTGTAATAAAAAGTCCAAAATCCGCTTCTGCATTTTTATAATTGTATTAATCCCAAAATTACAAAAAGGGAATGATAGCAGTTATCCTATTGTAAAAGGGATCATTTAAAGAACAGGTCCATCATCTCTGGGACTCCTTACCTCTGCTACCAGCGGTCCAAAATTAGCTGAAATATACTTAATTTTAGTTGAGAACTCATTTCAGCTTAGCGATCTCCTCCTTTAAAGAATCTAACCAGACCGGTTGATTCTCTCCAACATTTTCGTCCATTTCAGCTGTGGATTCCTTCTTCTGCCACTTGCTCCTTTTCTTCTTAGCAACTAGCCTATTGATGACTAAATCCTTCATAGTAGGATTCATCCTGAATTCCAACTGTGAGTCTATAACCGACTCTATGTGGAATTTAGTAGCTAGAATGTGAGAAAGTACCCTTTCCTCCTTATTCGCAGGAAAGTCTAGCATGTTGCTTGAATAACCAGTCTCAATGGATTTAGCCTTGTCCATGTATTTCAGTTTGTGGATACTGAAATGCTTTTAAAGAGAGAATAAAGTCGAGCAATTTGGATATTACTCTATTTATGGATAAGATCATGCCTCCATACTTGAGGATTGGTAGTTATAGAATCCCAATTATGAAGTGCAGAAAGACTACATACAAGTGCATTGGGTTTCCATGCTTGGTTAATCCATTTCAAATGATTAGCTTTTGAGTTTATTACATGGTGGCGTTGATATGATGTCACATGGTTGTGAAGTACCAAATGAGTGAAATAGGGTGATCTGACTAGCCATTGTCCATTCCACGAGTGGTCGATTTGACATACTAAAGCACGTGATACTGCGTCTTAGCGAAAGTGGTTTAGGCAAACCACCTTGTTACCCAGATGAATCTCTGAAGGCGTCGTGCATCTATGATTCTCAAGATTTGGGTCTTATCTAGAATTGTCATGGTGATAACACCAGGAAATCAAAAGAGATAATTCTGATGTATATATTGAACTAAAATGGTTCATATTTTTCATGAATTATTGAATTGTTAGCCTGATAAGTTTCGATGTCTTCACATTTTGCAGAATTAACAACAACTAGATCAGATCAGATGAGTGCATATTCCATAGGAATGGAAGAGGCACAAGGAAATTATAGTCAGCAAGATGAGAATAGAGGGATGGATGTCCATTTGGGCATTGAAAGAACAAACTCCAATGGATATGGATAAGAAAGGAATAAAAACATGAATATGGTAGAGACCATTACAAATTTGCAGAAGGATGTCCAAATCCATAAAGTTGATAATGAAATGCTTATGAGAGCCAAGGAGCAGTAGGATGAATTCAACATGAATTTATTGGAGGGCTTGAACAGAATAGAAAAGAAATTGGTTAAGGAGATTGGCTTAAGAAAATATGGAAGTCACAAGCCTTCGGATGAGAAAAGAAAAGCAAGAATTGTTAGAAGACATCACCATCACTCCCCAAGGAATTCCAATAAGAGAGAAGGCAGTAGCTCAATTCCATCCCCTGTCAGAAGGCATAAGAGGTCTGGGGTAGATGAACTACGAGGAGACATGAACAAAATCAAACCTCCTACATTTGATGGAGAGAACAAAAAGGATGAAGATGTAGAAACATGGTTTTTGGTCATGAGAAAGTATTTTCAATTGCATAATTATTCTTCTCATGCAAAAGGTAGAATTTTTATCTATCAACTCAAAGGAAAGGCCTCCATGTGGTGGGGCTAGCTTGTGTAGGTGCAACACATTAAAGAGAAAAGTGTTACTTAGAGGGAATTCAAGAAGTATTTTGAGAAGAAATACTTGACTAAGAGATACTATGACAAGTAGATGAAAGAGTTCTTTGAACTCAAGCTTGGAAGTATGACCATAGATGAATATGAGAGAAGGTTTCTAGAACTATTGAAGTATGTCTCTTTCATCAAGGATGAGACAGTCAAAATTCGAAGTTATTTGAGTGGATTGCCATCATTCATCAGTGACAAAATACAGTATGATGATCCCAAGACATTGGAAGAGACCATAAGGCGAGATAAATTCCTATATGATCAGCAGAAAGAAAGGCCAGCTTTCCAAAAGGCTTGGGAAGACAAAAATAAATTCAATATGGATCAGAGGAAGAAGGGAGCTAAGCCACCATTCTTCAGAAATAATCCACAAGGACAAAAAATGCCTAAAGAACCTAGAACAGTTGACATGGGGATTCAAAGGCCAAGGCAACCACCTATTAAATGTTGGGGTTGCAAAGGAGATCATAGGTTCATAGATTGTCCTCACAGAGGTGAAAAAGGTAGGGTTGTTCACAATGTACAACAATTTGAAACAATGGAGGACATGGGAGATATATGCCAAGGATCTATGCATCCCTGGACAACAAGCAAGCAGACTATCAGTCCCACATGATTGAAGTGGAAGGTATGATCAACAACCAAACCATTGATATTTTAATTGATTCAGGAGCTAGTCATAGTTATATAGACCCTAAGATGGTGGAAAGTTTGCAATTGCCAAGAAGCAAGAATGGAAAATCCTGGTTGGTGTAGCTAGCTACAGAAGCTAGAAGAAAAGTTAATGATATGGTTAAGTCATGCCTCATAGACATGAATGGACTGAACACCAAGGAAGATTTGAACATCTTTCCTTTAGGTTCCTATGACTGTCTAATTGGGATGGATTGGTTGGACCAACATCATACTCTCCTAGACTGCCATAAAAAAGCATTTACTTGCTTGGATGAGGAAGGGAAACTAAGGAAAGTGCAGGGAATTCCCAGGGTAGTAACCATTAGAGAAATTTCAGCATTGCAGCTGAAGAAATGTTACAGAAAATGGTGTCAAATAATTGCAGCTCATTTGGCGGAGACACCTAGGGATAAGGTGCCAAATTTGGAGGATTATGCAGTTCTAGAAAATTTTGAGGAAGTGTTCAAGGAGGTACCAAGAATACCCCCAAGGAGAGAGATTGATTTCTCTATAAATTTAATGCCTGGAGCAATGCCAGTATCAAAGACTCCTTACAGAATGAGTACACCAGAGTTGAAGG
>JASDQU010736089.1:88213-114613 GCA_032191745.1 Picea mariana | reverse complement strand
TTGGGTTGTCAAATGCACCAGTTGTTTTCATGTGCTTAATGAATGGTGTTTTCCGAGAATATCTGGACAAGTTTGTCATTGTCTTTTTGGATGACATTATTATATATTCTAATTCAGAGGAAGATAATGAAAATCATCTGAGGATGGTGTTTCAAGTATTAAGGGAGAATCAATTGTATGCCAAATTGAGCAAGTTCTCATTTTATCAGAAACAAATTCATTATTTGGGGCATATCATTTCAAAGGATGGGATAGCAGTGGATCTTGAGAAGATAGAGGCTATTAGGGAATGGTCAGTGTCAAAGAATGTGATAGAGGTGATATCATTCGTGGGTCTTGTAGGATACTACATAATATTTATTGAAGGATTCTCAAATATTTCACACCCAATCACTTCCTTGCAAAGAAAGGGAGTGAATTTTCAGTGGACACTAGATTGCGAGAAGAGTTTCCAACACTTGAAATAATTATTGACAAGTGCTCCAATATTAAGGATTGCAGACCCAAATGAAGACTTCATTGTATGCACAAATGCTTGTAATGAAGGAATTGCTGGAGTCCTCAGTCAAAATGGGTTTGTTATATGATATGAATCAAGGAAGTTGAAGGAGCATGAAAGAAACTATGCCACTCATGATTTGGAGTTGGCAGCCATAGTGCATTCCTTGAGAAAATGGAGACACTACCTCATGGGGAAGAGGTTTGAGCTAAGAACATACCACAATGGTCTGAAATATTTATTCCAAATGTCCATGACTTGAAATGTTTGATTTTGCATGAAATGCATAATGTTCCTTATGCAGGGAACCCTTGATATCAAAAAATCGTGGCAGTGATCAAGATCCATTACTTTTGGCTAGGTATGAATAGAGAGATTGTTGAATACATCGCTAGATGTATGGAATGTCAGAAAGTTAAAGCTGAGAATAGGCATCCAGCAGGGTTTCTACAACCTTTACCCATTCCTGAATGGAAGTGGGAAGTGGTGACAATGGATTTTATTACGGGATTGCCCAGAACAGGCAAGATGCATGATTTGATCATGGTGGTGGTGGACAAGCTTACAAAAGCTGCCCATTTTATTCCACTAAAAATTACTCACAAGGCAACAGATATTGCTGATATTTTCATGAAGGAAGTGGCACAATTGCACAAAATTACTAAAACAATTGTGTCCGACAGAGACCCGAAATTCACCTCAAATTTCTAGAAAGGATTGTTCAAAGGGTTTGAAACGAATCTGAACTTTAGTACATCTTATCATCCTGAGTTTGATGGACAGACAAAGAGGGTGAATAGAGTGATGGAAGACATAATGAGAATGTATGTGATGGAAAAACCATCGAAATGGGAAGACTACCTGCACTTGGTAGAATTCGCTTACAATAATGGGTATCATGCATCGTTGAATATGATCTCATTTGAAGCACTTTACGACAAAAAGTGCAATACTCTAGTGAGCTGGGATAATCTAGCTGATAGGAAAGTAGTTGGGCCAGAGTTTCTCAAGGATATGGAGGACCAAATGATAAAAACTAAGCAGAATTTAAAAGTTTCCCAAGATAGGTAGAAAAGTTATGTCGATAAGAACAAAACCCATAGATAGATCAAAGTGGGTGATTTTTTTTTCCTAAAAGTGAAAGCTAAAAGGAGTCCCCTGAAGATGGGAAGCTGCGCCAAGTTGGCAACCAGATTTTGTGGGCCATTTGAAATCCTAGAGAGGATTGGTCCAGTTTCTTATATGATTGCATTGCCTGCATCTATGTTTGTTAATAATGTCTTCCATGTATCATTGCTAAATAAATATATACCTGATGCTAATCATGTTATTGATTGGAATGTGATTCAGGTGGAGCAAGAAAGTGCTTTTCAAGTGCATCCGGTGCACATTTTGGACCGAAAAATCAAGCATCTTTGGAATCGAGCCATCGAGATTATAAAGGTCCAATGGACCTGGTACGGTCCTGAGGACGCTACTTGGGAGCATGAGGATGCAATGCAAATAGAATACCCACATCTTTTTGAATATTTTTGAAAACTCTATTGTATATGGGTGTATGATGCACTGAGGACAGTGCATAAATAAGTGGAGGGGATTGTAATATCCCTCGGTCGAACCCAATTGTAAATGTAATGTAAGTGTACTTAAGCTGGTGAGTTGTTTTGACATCATTTTGTAATACACCTTTCATGGCATAGTGCACGCATGTACTGCGTAGTAAAATGATGTATTTTGCACATTCCTGGATACCGCGCATGGTAACTAAAGTGCACGTAATATGGAGGTTGGCGAGCCATGTGTATATGATATGTGTTATAGGATTGTGAGCTAGTTATTATAAGCTGGAATGCTTATGTTTTGGAATTAGGACAAATCTCCTAGATGTTAAAGGCCAGTGCGCCTATTTTGTATATGTCTCATGATTAATATAAAATACATTGTTGCACGCAAACCGACCACAATAAAAGAGATGGGGGATTGAACTCCACTAGTTAGGGAAAGGGAGGGCCAAAAGTTAAGGAAAGGGATAAGCTAGAGAGATTAATCCAAAAAGGAATATTATATTAATATTTCTTAAAACATAATGTATGAATAATTATTTTATCCTAAGTTCTAAAGTTGGGGACAAGTGGACCAAAGTAGCTTCCAACATGATAAGTGTCAAGTTGGGGACTTGCATTCATATCAAGGAACTTAGCTCATTTGGACACCTTCACCATGAACCTTCACGACAATTGCTTCATGATGAGTTTCACAGGGATTCTTACCATCATTCTTACGATCATCTCTCCCATGATTCCTTCCATCACCTAGTCATCCAGTCAATGATTCCATGACCATTTGACTCGCGCAATCCGTTATTCTTTAGACATTCATTTCACTGTATCTAAGCCTATTTCCATAACCATTTTCGGTTGGTGTACCTGGTTAGCCTGGGAGCGGGATTGAAGAAGCAGGTTGTCAGGCCCGCGGGAAATTGAAGAGGTGGGTTGTCAAGCCCATGAGTGATTTTGTGAGAAAGAGAATTGTTGGGGATCAATTTCATGAAGGTGCTAAACTGCAGCTACAGTTCTCTGAGAATTCATGTCTGGCCTATTGTTGAAGCCGTGGAAGGGAAGAGGGGAAGTCAATGGATTGTTGAGAAGAGAAGGGGCACACTTCCTTGGGTGGGACATGCATGTGGGGAATGAGAGGCTATAGGCTATTAGTTGAGTGAGAACTTGAGATAGAGTATTTTCTATTGTCTATGAACCTTTAGCATGGTTAGGAACCCCTTTACCCGAGTGGAGTTCAATCCCAGCTCGAGGGTGACTCACTATTGAGAGTGATGAACAGTGTAGTCTAAGGCTGGGAGGTTTGTGGACAGTTTGTATGCATTTGGTGAAAATATTTCCAAGATAAGTACCAATAGTATGATAATTTACATGTTGCATTGTTATTTGCATGTTTATGTTATGGTTTATCATATATGTGATTATAATTGTCTGTATGTTTATGGGTATTTCCCTGTATGCTGCATATCTGTGTTTATTGTTATTTCAGTATGAAATCATATATTTACAGAATGTAATTGTTTGTTTACGTTTATATGAAAAGCTTCGACAAGATTTTTGTATGTGTATGTTATAATTCCATGTAGTTTAAAGAGAAAATTTATGTGGCATAGCTCAGTTGAATATTGGGTATGTTACAGTATGTTCCGCTGTGAGAGAACGAAAGTGTTCCCTCAGGTAGAGTGGTCGGGTCATGGGTGGTTGGGGATGTTACAACATAGTATCAAAGCATGAAAGACTATTCTAGAGTGGCATTTCCCAGCCTATGGGTGGTGGGGGAACGTTACAACTATGGTCAATTAAGGAGAGCCAGGATCAAGAATCATACCCATTACCGAGAATTGATGACTTATTTGATCAAATGAAGGGGGAGACCATATTTTTAAATATTGATTTGAGATCAAGATATCACCATTTGCGAATCAAGGAGGAAGACATTCGTAAAACCTTGTTTAAAACAAGATTCACATATTATGAATTTACTATATTATCATTTGGTTTGATAAATGCCCTGGGTGTATTCATGAGTTTAATGAATGGGGTGTTCCATGAGTACTTGGAAAATTTTGTACAGGTATTTATAGACGATATATTAATTTACCCTAGGAAAAAAGAGGAGCATGATGAACATATGAGATTATTTTTCCAGTGCTTAAGAGAAGACAAATTGTATGGAAAGTTGTTGAAATGTTAACTTTATCAGACAAAGATTCACTATTTTGGACACATTATTTTTGGAGAGGGTATTGTTGTGGATCCAACAAAGATAGAGGCTATTATGGAATGGCCAACACCGATGAATGTGCAATAAATACACAGTTTTATGGGATTAGCGGGTTACTATAGATGTTTCATCGAAGGATTTTCAAAAATAGCAAATCCAATTACGAAATTGCAAAAGAAGAATATGAAATTCTTATGGTCAAAGAAATGCACTGAAGCATTTCAGAAGCTTAAAGAATTATTAACAACAACACTAATATTGAAGGTCCCTGATGTGGACAAGGAATTCATAGTTTTCATTGACGCATCCAAGGAAGGACTGGGTGGAGTAATAATGCAAGAAGGTCGAGTTATAGCATATATTTCACGGAGCCCAAAGGTAGTGTTATGTCGCTAGAGAGGTAGTGGGGGGGCGAGAGGGCCCATAGTGATAATAGTGGAGGCCATTCAATGTAAGGTTGACTAGGTCCAATATAGTATTAAATAAGGCCCACTATGGTAGTTATATATAATAAATGTAAGAGGAATTACTAGAAGGTTATGCTTCTAGAAGGTTCCTCCTCTAGAATGTTCTTAGGTGGTTGGTAACACTATATAAATCGGTTCAAGTGATGTAATGGGATATGAAGATAAGTATTGTATTTGGAGTGGTGGCTCAATAGTAGGAAGCCTCCTCAAAGAGGAAAGTGAACATGAGAGGATCCCTTCCATAATACGATCCATTGTATGGTGTTTCCCTACCTCAAGGGTTTTCTTATAATAAAGTGTGGTTTTCATATTTTATTCCTGTTGACAGGCCACTGATTATTGGATAGCATGTTTCTTAGAGGGAAAGTAGACCCTCATGCTGTCAGTAAAAAACTTCAAAGGCATTGAATTTTCAATTGGGTCGATGGTTATTAAAGGATAATATACGACACAGGATGAAAGAACACAGACCAAATGTGGTTATGTGTTCCAAGATTATAAACTAGGTCAAGTCATATACCAATTTACAAACTTGGTTGTTGGTACAAACCTCCAACTCAAACAATGCCAAGTTATAACTCATCAAAGGTATGCTACTTCTTTCCTTACTCTGAGCATGAGAAGTTAATGGAGACCTCCAATATTATAAGTGATCCCGATGGTCTACTTGAATGACCATAGGTATGTAAAAGGAATAATTGAACAAACATTTCAGATTTATGAATTATTGAAATTTTGGCTTTAATTGTCTTGCTTAATTGAAATGACATGCCTTGCCATGCCTTTCCATGATGTGCCATTACTTTCCTTTCCATGCCTTTCCATGCCTTGCCTTTCCATGCCATGCCATTCCTTACCTTTTCATGCCTTTCCTTCCCATGCCATGACTCTCCTTTCCTACACTTTCCATGCCATACCATGCAATGCCATGCCTTGCCTTGTCATGCCATGCCATGCCATTCCTTTCCTTTCCCTGCCATGATTTTCCTTTCCTTTCCTTTCCAAGCCATGCATTTCCTTTCCATGCCATGGATTGGAAAGGAAAGGCATGGAATGGCATGGCATGGCATGGAAAGGAAATGAATTCCAAGGAAAGTCATTTCATGGAAAGGAAAGGAATGGCATGGTATGAAAAGGTAAGGAATGCCTTGGCAAGGCAATCCAAGACATGGAAAGGAAAGGTAACACATGAAATGGAAAAGCATGGCATGGTATGACATGAAAAGGAAAGGAATGGCATGGCATGGCATGTCAAGGCATGTCATTCCATGGCAAGAAAAGGAAAGGCATGCCATGCCATGGCAAGGAAAGGCAAGGCATGGCATGGAAAGGCAAGGAAAGGCATGGAATGGCATGGCAAGGCATGGCATGGCATGGAAAGTCTTGGAATTTCCTTCACTTGTGTTGCCATGCCTTGACATGCCATGCCTTTCCTTTCCACACCACTCCATTTATTGCCTTGCCTTACCATGCCATACAATGCCTTGTCATGCCATGTCTTTCCTTGCCTTTCCATGCCTTGTATTTCCTTTCTAATCCATGCCTTGCCTTACCATGACATTCCTTTCCTTGCCATGCCTTTCCTTGGCATGCATTTCCTTTCCATGCCATGCCTTACCTTGCCAATCCATGGAATGTCATGGCATGGCTTGAAAAGGCAAGGAAAGGCATGGAAATATAAGGAAATGCATGGCATGACATGGAATGGAAAGGAAAGGCATGGCATGGAAAGTAAATAAAAATAAAGTCATGGCATGGGAAGGTAAGGCATGGGAAGGCAAGGCATGACAAGGAAAGGCATGGAACAAAAAGGAATGGCATGGGAAGGCATGGAAAGGAATGAATTGGAAAGGAAAGGAAAGGCCCAGGATGCCATGGAAAGGTAAGGCATGTCACGACATGGCAAGGCAAGGAAAAGCATGGCATGACAAGGAAATGAAAGGAAAGGCATGGCATGGCATGACATGTCAAGTGAGCACAAGGAAAGGAATGACATGGAAAGGTAAGGCATGGCATGGCATGGAAAGGCAAGGCATGTCTTAACAAGGAAAGACAAGGCAAGGTGTAGGTGTAGGTCATTGATTTACCTAGTAAGTGCTCTTTCTAAGTTTTTGATTTTTATTTCTTGAATGTATTAAATAAATGTTTTATCAAAGTGGTGATATTGCATATTCTCTTGTATTCTTATTGAATTAACCTTGTCCTGAAACCCTCAATTTTGTGGTTCTATTAGGAATTACCATCGATTTCCAACCTTGTTAACTTGATGTCTAGGGTTTAATTGTCATCTTTCACCCTTAGAATATGCCTTGACACCTTTTATTACATTTATGTCATAATTTTCAGCCCTTTAGGGCTTGATGTCTTGAATATTATAGGGTTTTTATGTGCCATATTCCATTTCAAAAATCATTTGTTATTTAAACCCTAGTTTGGGCTTGCATTCTCAGCCCCCTTTCATTGCATGATTACTTGTTTTAAGGGATGTTATATTTGTCTTGTTGTAACTTGTCATATTGTTGAATTTAAACATCTTAATCACAAGTTTTATAACAAGTATAGTTTCCTTATTGATTTTTGGTGTTTGGGACTTCTCGATGACTTGTTTGAACTTAGTTAATATCATTTATTGGCTTGGCATGGTAAGGCAAGGAATGGCATGGCATGGCATGACAAGGAAAGGAAATGGAATGGAAAGGAAATGCAAGAAAATACATGACATGGAATGGAATGTAAAGTGAAGGAAAGGCAAGGTACAACATGGAAAGGAAAGGCATGACATGGCATGGCAAGGAAAGGAATGGCTTGGAAAGGTCTAGGTCTAGGTCTAGGTCATTATTTCAAGTTTTTTGGATGGCTATTTCTTGAATGTATTAAATAATTTTTTTATCAAATTGGTGGTATTTCATGTTATCTTGTATTCTTCTTGAATTAAACTTGTCTTGAAACCCTCAATTTCATGTTTAGATTAGGACTTACCCTCTATTTACATCCTTGTTAGCTTGATGTCTAGGGTTTATTTGTCATATTTAACCCTTAGAATATACCTTGGCACCTTTTATTATATTTCTGTCATATTTTCCATCCCTTTAAGGCTTGGTGTCTTGAATATTCTAGGGTTGTTATGTGCCATCTTCCATTTTAGCAAGCATTTTTTTTTTTTATCTAAACCCTAGTTTAGGATTTCATTTTCAACCCCCTTTCATTTAATGATTACTTGTTTTAAGGGATGTTATATTTGTGTTGTTGTAACTTAGTTAATATCATTTATTGGATTGGATAGGCATGGCATTGGCATGGAAATGGCATGGCATGACAATGGGATGCAATGGAAATGGCATGGAAATGGGATGCAATGGCATGGCATGATCATGCATGGAAATGGAATGGCATGGCATGGCTTGGAAAGGCATGTAAATGGCATGGAATGAAAATGGCGTGGAAAGCGAAGGCAAGGAAAGGCATTGCATGGCATAGAAAGGCAAGGTAAGGCATGGATTGGAAAGGTAAGGCAAGGCAAGGTCTAGGTCTAGGTCATTATTTCAAGTTTTGTGGATGGTTATTTCTTGAATGTATAAAAGTGGTGATATTTCTTGTTATCTTGTATTCTTCTTGAATTAACCTTTTCTTGAAACCCTCAATTTCGTGGTTAGATTAGGACTTACCCTCGATTTCCATACTTTTTAGGTTGACATCTAGGGTTTAGTTGTCATGTTTGACCCTTAGAATACACCTTGACACCTTTTATTATATTTCTGTCATATTTTTCATCCCTTTAAGGCTTGATGTCTTGAATATTCTAGGGTTGTTATGTGTCATATTTCATTTCAGCAAGAATTTCTTATCTAAACCCTAGTTTAGGATTGCATTTTCATCCCCCTTTAATTTAATGATTACTTGTTTTAAGGGTTGTTATATTTGTCTTATTGTAACTTAGTTAATATCATTTATTGTCTTGGTGAGGCATGGTAATGGCATGACAATGGGATGCAATGGCATGGAAATGGCATGGCATGGCATGGCTTGGAAAGGCATGGAAATGGCATGGAAATGGCCTGGAAATGGCATGGGATGGCATGGCTTGGAAATGGCATGGAAAGGCATGGCAATGGCATGGAAATGGTATATAATGGAATCTCATGGAAAGGAAAGGCATGTCATGGCAAGGAAATGCATGGAATGGCAAGGCAAGGCATGGCATCACATGCCATGGCAGGGAAAGGCAATGAAAATGCATGAAAATGGCATGGGATAGCATGGCATGGCTTGGAAATGCATGGCAATGCCATGGCATGGAAAGGCATGGAAATGCCGTGGCAATGGCATGGCAAGGCATGTCCTAGAAAGACAAGGCATGCCATGGCAAGGCATGGCATGGCATGGAAAGGCAAGGCATGCAATGGAAAGTAAAGGCATGACATGGCAAGGCAAGGCATGGAAAGACATGGAAAGGAAAGGCATGGCATGGAAAGGCATGGAAATTTAATGCATGACATGGAAAGGAAAGGCACACAATGGTGATCCAAGAGGATCTCCACATGGAAAATTCATACCTTTTACACCATGGTATAAACCATTAAAAAGTTTGATAATAGGTGGCAAAGAATAATTAATGCTCATGAATGAATTAATTAAATTGTAAGAATAATTAATACTTAAAATGAGTATGAGAAACTCATGTATAAGTCATGCACATTGGAAAAATGATTAATGCTTGAAGTGAGTTTGAGAATCTCACGTATTATTCATTTAATTGTAAAAAGGGAAATTAGTTTTATGTGAGAATCAAACTCACAAATTAGTTTTATAATTTTAAGGGGAAATTAGTTTCCTAGTCTTAAGGAGGAAGTTAAGGGTCTCATGAGTTGGTTTGGACTCTTACTTACATTATTACAAGTGGTTTCCTAGTCTCAAGGAGGAAGTAAGGGTCTCGTGATTTGATTGAGATGATTTCTCATTTTTTTCCTTGAGTGGTTATTAGATCCTAAATTTGTGGATCTTGTCTCCTTGAATTATGAAGATAAGGAAACTATATAAACTCCTTATGTAATATTTGGGAAAAAACCCTTTGGGGGGGAAATATTTTATGGATCCCCTTTGGGGTAATCATTCTTTATGCATCCCTTTATAGAGTTGATAAGAGAGTCCACATGCTTGTGAGAGACCAACCTTTGTCAGAGGAGATCATCTCTTTGTAGGAGAGACATTCCCACATGATTGTGAGAAATCTAGCATTGTACTATCACATGAGATCATCTCTTTGTAGGAGAGACATGGCCACATTCTTGTGAGAATATATCTCTTTGCATTATGAATGAGAGAATCTCTTTGATATTGCCACCTGTTGTGGAAATTCTACTGCCATGTGTTTATGAGGGAATTCATCCCTTTTCATTGTAAAGGAGAGTATCTTTGAAGAAGAGAATGAAGTGGTTCATGGATTTTACGAGCCCAGAGACATAACCAGAAGGTTTCGGTGAACTCCATTAACAACTCGGTGATCTCTTGGATTTTACGATCCCGAAGACGTAGCCAAAAGGTTCTGGTGAATTTCGTTGACAACTCGGTGATCTCTTGTCTCAAATTTGCTTATGCAATATTATTTCCACTATCATGTTCATTAAATGCATTAAGTGATGATATATGAGATTAATAGCATGTTCAAGTTGGATTCAATCCTTAATAAGTCCATATTTTTCACCTTTGATTCAATCAAGCTCAACAAATCCGTAATTGTAAATAAGACCTTAATTAAGTGGCCTGATACAAGATTGGTATCAGTGTCACCCCGGTTTAAGATCAAGTGGTATCAAAGAAGGATTGACAAGGATTGCAAGTGTTGAAGACAGGATGGGAAAAAATAAAAAAGATTGAATAAATCAACCAATCCATCCAAGAAGTGAATGCAAAGCAAAGAAGGCCTATTAATATGGACAAATAGGAAATGTGTAGCCTGAATGAGCTAGCAGGCTGCAAAATACCTCAAAAATAAAAGTTCCCATAATTCAATGGAAACAACATCAGGTCTAAGAGCTCGATGATAGATTTCCAATGGTGAAAATGACTCATCAAACCGAGTCAGGATGACAAAGTTATGACCATCTGAAGTTTTTTAGCAAAAAGTGGAAACTTACACGAATCCCAAGACATGTATGCCTGTGTGGCACACATTTCGAGGTATATAATTTACATGTAGATCAACATATAATGGTGGAGAGAATATTGAGATAGGTACTACCTGTGTGGAACACATTTCAAGGTCCACATAGGGAATGGATTTCAAGGTCTTTAGTCTGCATGCAGATCGAGGCCTAACAATGGCACAGATCTCGAGAAAGGGACGACCTATGTGGCATGCATTTCAAGGTCTATATATTGAAATCATATCGAGGCCTGAGAGTGGCATCAATATTGATATAGGTACAACCTATGTGCCATGTATTTCGTGGTCTACATAGGGCACACATTTTGAGGTCTGCAGCTTGCACGTGGATCGTGGCCTGATAGTGGCATGTATCTCGAGACAGGTACAACTTATTTGGAACATATTTCAAGGTCCACACAAGGCACACATTTTGAGTTCCACATATTTCACATGGATCGAGGCCTGACAGTGGCATGAATTCTGACACAAGTATACATTGTGTGGCATGCAAATCGAGATAGAGATCCTAGGAGGGTCCAAAAGTCACCGTGATGGAATTGGATTAAAATACAATCATTCTGCATGATTTTTCACCAAAAATTCATTGGTGCAATCTATTTTATGATATGAGAAGTAGATATGAGGGGTCATGACAGAATCTTAAGTTTTCCATTAATGCTTTGGCACACATTTCAAGGTAGGAGGGTTCAGAAGTCATAATGACAAAATTGGACGAAATTACAGTCATTTTTGCACAATTTCTCACCATGAATCCATTGGTGCAATACTTTATGTGATCTGAGAATTATATTTGAGGGCTCATGAAAAAATCCCAAGTTTGTCATTAATGTTTTTGCATACATTTCAAGGTAGGAAGGTCCATAAGTCACATTGATGGAATTTGATGAAATTATAGTCATTTTTGCATGATTTTTTACCACGAATCCATTGGGGTAGTCCGTTTTGTGATCTGAGCAATAGATATGATGGCTCATGAAAAAGACCAAATTTTTTTATTAATGCTTTGGCACAAAATTAGAGGTATATTTTCATTGTTCAAAACAGGTCAAGTTTATAGTCAAAAGCTTCATAATGATGAGATAGACCTACTGGTGTTGTGTATGCCAAGATTTGAGAAACAATTTGAGTTCCTTGGCATGAAAACCAATGTAAGTTTTATGCATTTATTGTTGTTTTTTCCTTTTGAAAATTGCAAGAGGATAAATGTACGTTGCAGATTTTGGAGATATTTGAGTGCTGCAGTAGGGAAGCAAGATCTAAATTATCGTAGGAAATTCATTGTTTGAGTCTTTCACACAAATTAAGACTGTGAGGTAAGAGGCCATTTTGACACTTTGACAAAAAGTAGTCATTCTTACAGTCAAAAGTCCCAGAATTACGAGACGATTATGATGAGGATGACATTTTCCTTATTTGTTTTGTTGCACATGTTTTTAATGGGGAGATTAAAAGCCATAGAGTGTCCCACTAGTGCACATTTGGAGGTATCCGCCTTAATGTTAATGATGTAAAAGGTTGTAATTATCCACTCTTGAAAGTGATGATGAGAGTGATATGCATTTTGTTCTATGCCTAAAACCTTGTAAGCCTTATTGGAAACATTGTAATGGGTTTTGTTGCCAATGTTGAGTGAGAGACATTGTTTTTCCTAGGCCTATTTTGGAAACATTGTAATGGGTCTGGTAGCCACTGTTGAGTGAGAGGAATTTTTTTTCTGAGGCCTGTTTTGGAAATATTGTAATGGGTCTTGTAGCCACTGTTGAGCGAGAGGCATTATTTTTACTAAGGCCTATTTAAAAATCATTGTAAACTTGTCCATGAGTGTTTTATCAACTCTTGGGAAGTATGGTATTTCTTCGAAATCGTGATCATGTATGGTTATCTATAGATTTGAATTGATGCAAGTGTTAGCATCGACATCCTCATTATGATGTACAAAGGTGAAGGAGAATAAGGTTGAAGCCTTTTATAGACATTTGTTATGCAGATCAAGGAATCAACTACAAATTCTCATTGATACAGGTGTTGGCATCGACATCCTCATTCTGAAGTACAAAGGTGAAGGAGAATAAGGGTGTTTCCTGTTAGAGACATTTGTTATGCAGATAGAGCAGTGGAGAAGTGCATCATGGAGTGTAGGACACTTTTTAGAAGTTGGTTGCAGATATTCAAGTTACAATTCCTCTCTATACTTTTGGACGACCAAAAGTGATTTTGCGAGAAGGTTTGAACCAAGAGGATCTCCACATGGAAAACTCCTACTTTGCACACCATGGGATAAATCATTAATTTTTTTGATAATAGGTGGAAAAAAATAATTAATGCTCATGAATGAATTAATTAAATTGTAAAATTGATTGATACTTAAAATGAGTATGAGAAACTCATGTATTAGTCATGCACAATAGAAAAATGATTCATTCTTGAAGTGAGTTTGAGAATATCATGTATTATTCATTTAATTGTAAAAAGAGAAATTAGTTTTATGTGAGAATCCAAATCACAAATTAGTTCCTAGTCTTAAGGAGGAAGCTAAGGGTCTCATGAGTTGGTTTGGACTTTTCATCACTTTATTACAAGTGGTAAATCCTAGTCTGAAGGAGGGATTTAAGGGTCGCATGATTTGGTTGAGATGATTTCTAATTTTTGTCCTTGAGTTGTTATTAGGTCCTAAATTTGTGGATATTGTCTCCTTGAACTATGGAGCTAAGGAAAATATATAAACTCCTTATGTAATATTTGGAAAAAACCCCCTTTGGCGGAATCATCCTTTATGGAGTCTATAAGCGAGTCCACATGCTTGCGAGAGACCAACCTTTTCCATAGGAGATCATCTCTTTGTAGGAGATTCATTTCCACATGATTGTGAGAGATATATCCTTGTACTTTTAGAGGAGATCATATCTTTGTAGGAGATACATGGCCACATGCTTGTGAGAATATAGCTCTTTGCATTATGCATGAGAGAATATCTTCAATACTGCTACATGTTGTGGGAATTCTACTACCACTTGTTGATGTGGGAATTCATCCCTTTGCATTGTAAAGGATATTATATTTGAAGAAGATAATGAAGAGGTTCATGGATTTTATGACCCTAGAGACGTAGCTAGAAGGTTCTGGTGAAATTCGTTAACAACTCGGTGATCTCTTGTCTCATATTTTCTTATGCAATATTATTTCTACTATCATGTTCATTAAATTCATTAAGTGATGATATATGATATTAATAGCACATTCAAAAGGTTAATATTCAAGTTGGATTCAAGCCTTCATAAGTCCATTTTTTTTACCTTTGATGCAATCAAGTACAATAGATCCATAAATATAAATCTGACCTTAATTATGTGGCCTAGAAACAAAACAAGATTGGTATCAGTGTCACCCCAGTTTTATATCAAATGGCATGGCATGGCATGGAAAGGCATGCTATGGCTTGGCAAGGAAAGGAACGACATGGCATGGCAACTCAAGGCAACTCAAGGCATGCAAAATTTTTCACCTACACTTAAAATGTCATAAACACTTCATTGGATGGAAATGAACTTTGTGATATAAATTTAAGTCATATGTCCCTAGATTTTTTTTTTTTTTTTTTTTATTTCTTGGGATGAGAAAGGCTTCTTTTTTTGTTATTCTTGTTTCTTTGCAATACACATTTTGATTTGATTTTTTCCTCGCATAATTTTATGGAAAGTTATATTTATTGTTGTATATGTTAAAATGGGAAGCTACATGATAAGACATGGGAAGCTACATGGCAATGGCATGGCATGGAATATCTTGGAAAGGCATGGCAAGACAATGGCATGGAATGGCTTGGCAAGGCATAGCATTGGCATGGAAATGACATGGTATGGAAAGGCATGGCAATGACATGGCATGCAAAGGCATGGAAATGGCATGGAAATGACATGGAAATGGGATGCAATGGAATGAAATGACAAGGCATGGAAATGGCATGGCATGGAATGGATTGGAAAGGCATGGCATGGAAATGCATGGAAATGATGTGACAATGGAATGGAATGGAAATGGAATTCCATGGCATGGATGTTACAAATTGTTTCCCATGTGGACAGGTGAAACCTCCCTTGGATTCCTAGACCCTTATCACTAAGACATAAAAGTAAAAATGGTTTATATATTCCTTTTAGATCTAACTCAACTAATCGAATGTGAAGAAGAAATGTGTGACATACCTTATTCTGGTGATTTTCCATAATGATCCAATCCTCGGGATTAATTTCTAATCTCCTTAAGGCATATCATATCTTGTGAAAAGAAGAAAATATACCTTTATTCTACTCTATATAATTAACCAAATATATCTATCTATGAAGATGGAAGAACAATACACAAGTAGATGCAAAAGTACACATACTTGAAGGAAATAGGCCAATTATATTAATTAGGTAACCCAAAGAAGATACTTACAATTTGATTTTGAAGATGCAACAACTCCTCCAATATGTCCTCTTCCAACCCTTGCATGAATGATATAATATCAAAATAACGATGTTATTACTAATTTCTTCCTCCCCTTTCATGATGGAAATGCCTCCAATTTATAGTCATAAGAAGTACAACCGCCATGAGAAAATGAGGGATTTGGTTGAGGATATGGATCCTTTAGGTTTGGATCAGATCCTAAGGTGAATCCCAAGCATGAGGGTCGAACATAATAAAACCAATATGAGAGAGTTGGCCCATAGAATTAGGTGGAGGAGATCCCCCTTTTCCCTCAACAAGAATGACACTCCCCCATAGTCAGAGACAGGGTGCCATCCTAGTAGTGGAGCTCCCATAACATGGTATAGGGGGTGACATGACACTCCCCCAACATTTCCATGGGGACTCCACCCTTCATAAATGCTTAAAAATAGGTTGTGTTTTCCAAGGAAAATGTGTGTTTCGACTGCCAAATGATGGGGATTTTCCTTGTAACATGTTTTAGGGGTTGTGGAAAGTGTTTTTATGGTTTCAATTGATCTTTGACACTTACGAAGCATGTTACAACACTTGCGACACTTGCGAAAATTTAGGTGTGAAACTTACAGCACTTGCGACAATTTAGGTGTGACACTTACGACACTTGAGACACTTACGATGTGATGTTTCCACCACATGCGACACTTGAGGCACTTTGAATGTGATATTTGTGACACATGAGACACATTATGGAACATGGAAGTTTGACGTGTAATAAATTGCCCCCCAAAGTGTGAATTCGGAAGATGAAACTGGTGATCGAAACACTTTACAGATTCTTCAATGCAAGGGTGGTGGATTTGGAGAACCTAGTGGAAGCTACAAACAATCATCAAACAATATTAATATAGTTTTCATTCCCGAGGGAGGAAAACCTATGCTCAAAATATAAATGACTCAGAGCATGGCCTCCAACCAATACACCATGGATCCATGATGATATTAACTAAGGATATGGCCACTAAATATACAATGTGGTTCCATTTATCCATGTCATGACTTGATCGTAGCCACAAAATAATACACAGTGGAGCTATTATATGATAAGAACATAGCCATAGACCAATACAAAGTGGTTCTATGTATATTATTCAAATTATATCCATCACAACCTAGGAAAATTACTCAACCCAGGGTCTTCATCCCGATCCCAAAATAGTATGATTCTATCCATGTGAATAAATGTTTTGATGTCAAACATGGTAGAAACTGCTTGATTACTGGTCATTGATCTATACCATTAAAAATCATGAGGAAATTACCAATGGTGTTGATGAATCCCAAGGTACGTATAGTAATTTCCAATGAACATGAATGATGAGATGAAGTCGAACATCTATGGAATCAATCGATCAGGGGTCATTGATGTAAACCCACTATCGAAAGCAAGGAGGTTTGGCATTGAGGCATGCAGGTCCCAAGGTAATTTTTTTTTTCTAAATCTAATCCCTAGATAATGTGCTGAAGTCAAACGGAAAAGACTCATCGAAGGAGGGATTTGATGTATCCCCCATCATCGACACGAAATTATCATAGGAAAGTGATATGATATGGTGAATATGGACTGACACAAGAATGGAAACTGGTAATATTGTAGATAGTTTATATGAAGTGAAAAACTTCCCTTCAACATTACAAGGCATGAAATAGGACTTGGAATCTTCAACTTGTTCGAGAAATGGACCAAAACATAGTGAGAAAATGATTGGGGCACTCTTCGGATGAGCCAAAGGGTTAACAAGACTCATAGGATTGGTGTGACTCATGATAGAGAGAAATCGACAAATATAAGGTGAGATTAAAATAGGTTCCATGTTCAAGGGAGACAAAAACAACTTCCTTAAAGGTTTCAAGACACTTGACCCACTTCCTTCAAATTTTCCCCCATTCAAATAGATGAGTGCCTCTTTGTTGTTTATTGAGCTTGAGGAGGATAACAGGTGCTCGACATAACTCACATTTGGTAAGTTCCTCTTCCTATGTTTAAAGAACTAGAATAAGTAAGGGTTCATCACCAAATGGTCCCTTCAATGTATGGTTTTATGAGTCCAGAGTAGTAAAAATCAGTTGTTTTTCATGTTTAGCGAGTTTGAAAATAACTTAAAGAAAACTTTGTACATGTTACTTTTTGTAATTTTAGTATCCAAGGCCTGAAAAAGCATAAAATGATGCAAAGGATAACTCTTCTAACAAAAGTGGTTAGAGTATTCATTTTTCGTAGTTAGTCTATTGGGACCGATTAAGGGTTAAAATATCACCCAATAGATGATTATTCATGATTTTATCAAGCTCAAAGAATGAAGAAGCATGCTCGAATGGATTGCAAGGTTACCAAAAAGTCTCGCCTCCTATGTTCCTACATTAAAAAAATATTATAGAAAAAAAAATTGTCAACAATTCTTTAAAAACCAACGAAAATTATGGAAAAATATCAAATAAAAAAAAATTTCAATGTGAAAAAGGTTTTAATAGAACTAGTTTGTAAGTGGCTAAAAGAAATTTGGGTGAAAAATATATCTCATTTCACTTTTCACTTTACCTACTTCTTTCACTTGTATTTTTTTTCCATTTAGAGCAGTTTTATCTGGTGTTGATTTCAGGAGCTTTGGGCTATCATTAGTCATTTGATTTCGGGAGCATATCCTCCTCCTTATTTTCAATGCTTTCATGGTTGTTTTCATGCAAGCTTTGGTTGTTTTTAGGATCCTTTGGAACCTCCATGGTGCCCTACTAGGGTGGCACTCCCCTAAGGCATTGGGTGTGGGCATCTCAGATGTTAGAACCTTGGTGCCTTTGACTAGGGAATGCCAATGCTATGAAATAGCTTACAGAGGGAGCCAAGTGGAAAACATAAAATGTTTTCATGGTTTTACTGTTTAGGAAAGCATTTTTTAACTTACGGAGTTTGACTAATGATCTTTAATGTTGATTTGCAAGGATGTTTATGGCCAATGTGCTTCTGTGGAAGGAAAGAGAGCACAAAAATGATGATTTGGCTTCATTTCATGAAACTCAAGCAAGGAAAAATATCCATAACTGTGGTTTACTAAAAAATTTCAAGATACAGAAGATGCAGAACATGGACTCCATGAGGTAGAGAGAAATATATGGGGGCTTACCATGGGTGTCCCTTAATGAGATTGAGATATGTGCCTTATCACCTGTAGAGGCACACAATGGGTGTACCAGAGAGTCTCAACTATCTGCTACAACGAGTAGCCATCTGCTATGGCGAGTAGACGGGGCAGTGGTGTGTTATCATTAGCACAACGTAGTATAGGAAAATGAGTAGAGTTTCATGTAGTCTTACTATGATGATGTACGAGCATAGTAGCCCACATTTTTCCTCTCTATGTACTTTTTGGACAATATAGACACACTTTATATATATATATATATATATATATATATATATATATATATGGTTTTTGTCTTAGCTACTTATTCTAAATGATGTGATGTTCTTGTATTTTATGTTTATGCTTTATGATCTTGAATATTCATCTGTGTGTGAGATTCCAATCCAACATGTAATTTGCTAATGAATCTGTAATGACATTAAGTTTTGTCGGTATGTGTTGGAACTATATGGAAGTAAATTTTTTTTTGAGATGATGAGCCCTCAAGTAGAGATGTAGCAAAATTGGATTGCATATGGAATAAACTTGATTAAGTTGACAAACCACAAGTTGGAAATCAAGACTATTGATTATTTGAGATATGTCAAGAGAAGCAGCCTTTGTCAAAAGTCTAATAAGAGTGTGATATTTTGCAACGTTATTGGTTGCAAGTCCAAGATAGGTCCCTCCTGAACTTACCAACTCACGATAATGGTAAATGGTCCAAGATACAAAAGCTAAGTTCTAGGTGTTTCGTCTAGTGCCATCCGAAAATCCAAAATGTACAAGGGAATATGTTGACATCTACGAATTCAAGCACAAAGCAGGGTATAAGCAACTAAGAATGAAACAAAACTTTTTCACTCAAAAGTAAATCCACACCAAACCAAAACATATGGTACAATAATGCACAAAGCATACATGGAAGATTTTCTAAGGATAATCCTTTTTTAGGTAAAGCCCGTTGCGAGACTCACTGAGAGAGATTCCATCATAATCAATTATCTTGTAGGAACATCTTTGTACCACATGTTTTATGATGTCAGGTCCATTCCACATAGGCTCTAATTTCCTTGCTCCAAGTTTATCACGGTATTGGTCATAGACCAGGACCAGATCTCCTTTTGCGAATATGCGAGGTAGGACATGTTATCGCGCAATTTTTACTTTACCAAAGCCCAAGGAAAGTGGATACAAAATTTGCGTAACATGGAATAACCTATCACTATCACCTTAATATGCGATCCCTTTCTATTTAGGAGTATGTCAAGACTACCCTAGGGGAGACATCCTCGATGACCTGGGGGATTTGAGAAGGCTAAGGAAAATAGTCACAAGGAAATCCCTCCCCTCTCACAAATCACTCTAATAAAACGTTTATTTTATGTCTTAAGGATGAATACAATGGATAATATTTTGTACCTCCCCATAACAAGACAATAAGGAAAATGAGGCACTTTCCAAGTGCCAGATGATTGTTAGTACTTCATAAGACAATAAACCTTCCTAAAATAATCTAGATGATTATAAATTTGAAGCAATGCATCATTTTGTAACAGAAATTAATATCTTGTAACAACCACAAGATTCGATCCTTTAAATTTCTTAAAAAAGACAATCAAAAGTGACTTTGACTAGGCAAGTTGATAGTAAATTGTCACAAGAAAAGTTGGCAATGTTTAGCTAGATTTTAGTGTCACTTTTGCAGATATTTTTCTGTAGTTAAATCGTTTCAGCTATATTTTGTAACATCAGCAAGTTTAAGTGGTCAAAAGTGAAAGAAAACTACACACAAAATTAGCACTTACCTAGTAGATTCACTAGCAATTATCACAATTAAATTTTGATTGGTTCTAGTGCAAGTTATGTAGGAAAATGTGTGAAATCAATGTATGTTTATATGGATCTAGCAATGTTTTTCTACAGAAGCAAGTTAGCTTAGGATTTATTCCAATTCAGGGTTAGAAAAATTTAGTAAAGAGTTCAAGGATAAGATTATAAGTGTTTGTTTGATCAATCACCACTTGTAGAAGGTAGTCTAATGCCTTTCTAGGGTAAATAGAGTCACTAATAGAAACAAGCAATATTAATGGAAAGATAGAAATGAGAATTACATGTTGAAGGGTGGAGATGATAAGAGAGGTGTTGGTATCCCAAGGCCTAAAAAATCCACTTCCAAGAGAAAATTTTCTATAAAGTAACAAGGGTTAGGCCCTAGCGATTTTCTCTTTCCTTGACCAAAAATGTAATAAAATATGCAATTGGGAAATGGAACTAAGGTTACTAGAGTGATACAATGGTAGGGATCTATTATCTACTTAAAATTATGTTCCTTTCAAGATATTTTAACACATGGAAGATTATAGGGAAAAAGATAATAACATATGTCATTCCCCTAGGGTTTCAAGCTAGCAATTTCATAATCTTAGACATGGAACAAGTAAAAATAACCATAGAATTCATTCAAAATAAAGAAATGCAGAATTTCCAGTTACTTCACCAAGAATAATCTAGCAAATCTCTCTAGTTGAAGATCCTCCACAAGAAAATAGCCAAAATGCACCAAAAATTGCCTCCTTCAAGAAGTGCACACCACTAGTTTCAGCCAATAACACTTAACGGAGGATGAATTTCAGACCTCTACTTGAGTGATGAATGAATGATGAAAAAATACAAGAGTTTATCTCTTATTTATACAATGAGAATGACCTTTAATTGTCTTTTAAGTCACAAAAGGCCGATATGGCCTGTTTACATCAAAAATCCAGTTTTTACATCAAATTAACAATTTAAACCCTAATTTGACTTTTAAGGATGACGACATGCCCCTCTTAGGGTGAAGTTAGGCCCCATAATGGAACACCATGCCTTAAAAGTGAAACGTTAGGCCTTAAAAGGCCTCAGAAGCTGCCACACGTGCCAATTAGCACCAAATTGTCCTCATGCCAAACCCTAACTGATGATGTCAAGTGTCAATATGATGATGTCAAGGGCCTTCAAGGGCCAACGTCATGGTAGAATGGAAACACCCACCTAGTTCTAGGCCTGTCGGAGTGTCTCAGGGGAAACAACATTCTTCTTTCCTGGTGCCATCCTCTGGTGTCTCTCTACCCATGGTTGGGGTCACAACATCCATCTAGTGGGATTTTATCCCCATGGAGGTCTGAGCTAATCATCTCCCCATATGTACCTGTCCATTGGGCATGGTCCTATAGAAACAAAAATTATGCCCTCCATGGGCTCATAAGTCACAGGGATCATAGCAATGTCAATCACATCCAATAATCAAATTGCCCAAACATGTGCATCAAACCCCCCTATACCGAGACAAATGATCAAAAATGTTATGCAGTTTAACAATATAGGTCTAGAGAGGGTCTCAGGATGTCCTATTGGGATAACCCTGCTCAAGTTTGGGGTGTTTCCTAGGTGAAGAGGAATCTAGGCCATGTAAGTGTATGAAATGATGCAGGGAATATTTGGGCAAGGGGTGCAGTGATAACAAGGAAATGTAGGTCTTACCTATGGGTGCCTCTGTAGAGGGAGAGATGCAACTTTTCATGGATGTTATTGTTTCCTAGCCCATTCAATACCTTTTATTATTTGTCTTATTTATTTTTCTTTTCAAGAGAATAGCTGGGGGACACTGTCCTAGTGTGGTGACCAGTGGTGACAACGTTACCCACAAGCACTTCATGGAAATGAGAAGGCTAGCTTGTGATGAGACCCCCTTTATCTTAGTTATGACACCAAGAGCCACTACCCTTGTTTGGTGACCAGATAGATGGTAGTGTCATACCTCTACATGCCCATGGACCTAATAGGATCGCTCATGATGAAACCTCCTATCCACCAACTAAATCTTGAGTTTTATTTTATTTTATGGGTCCCCTTTTCTTAGTGAGAAGCCATTTATTGATTTCTCAGGAATCCCTGGGTTAATAATCTCAAGGTTTCATTTTGGATTTTAACTTTTTCTAGCTACTTTTACCCTCTAGGCCTTTAGCCCCTTCTTCCCACAAGGCAAGGTACAACCCGTAATAGTTTGGAAAACCTAATTCCTGAACCAATATAGGGGAAGATGAGAGGGAAAATGATGAAAAGTGGTAAGTATGGAAGGAGTGGATGATGAACTTTCATAGACCCACCTAGTGGCAACTCATCCCTAAGGGAGCCAACTTACTAGGGAACTCTTGTCACCCCTCCCAAGTATGAACAAGTTAAAGAGCATAATTTCCAAGAAAACATTATGAAACAAAAGAGAGTTCAGTGCACATATTCAAATGCTTTGAAAATCTGAGTGACACATACCGTGATACCCAGACTCATTACCTCATGGATAAAGACCCAGTGCTACTTCAAGATCAGGCCGATGGGATGGATGTTGCTACTGCTAATAGATAGGGTGCACTGAAGAAAATATGGGGCCCTCCGAGGCCAATATCAAGTCATATGGCTCTTGGTACTCCATGTCTAGGACCTGTGGGCCTCAAGACATAATATCCTTAGTTATCCCTAGGAGAGGGGATAATAGGACAAACTTATCATATTGGGTTTTGATGCATTTTTTATATGTCTCGTTAATGAGAGAAGCATCATGACAGGTTTCATCAAACTCTTTTAGATACAAGAAATGATCTTCTTCGACAGAGGTGTTGGGTAGGAGCTCTATGGCTAGTTTCAGAGATGGAATCTTGAATTCAATATACAACACTGCTTCTAACCCATACACCAAACGGAAATGTGTGAATTGAGTGGCGGTTTTGACGGATGTCTGATAAGCCTAGAGTGTTGAGAAAAGTTGTGAATGGAAATTGGTTTTATTCACCCCCACAATGTGTTGAAACATGGGTTTCAAGACTTTGTTGATGGATCCAACTTGTCCATTGGCTTGAGGCTAGTATGGGGATGAGTTCTCATGTCGAAAACCCAATTTGGTACACAACACACTCATCATCTGAGTTTGGAAATGGGATCTGTGTTCAGTTATGATAGCTTGTGGGACTTTGTACCTGGCGATGATGTGGTTCAATATGAAAATTGTTGTATTTAAACCATCGTTTAGAAATGTAGGAATAGCCTCAGCCAATTTAGTGAAATATTTGACTGCGACAATAATATAACCATGCTCCCCGACTGAGGTAGGATTACATTGCATAACATTAATGCCTCATTTTTCAAAGGGGTCGATGGTGACGATTGGATGGAGCAGAGGAAGGTGGGTACGTTCTTTTTTCTGAAAAAATTGACAAGGTGGGAATTTTTTAACGGCCTCAATACAGTCTTTGAAAATTGATGGCCAAAATTAACCTAGACGTAATATTTTATGGGCGATATCCATCCCAGAGAGATGACTCCCAAAATATCCTAAGTGATATTCATTTAATACATACTCAACCTCTTCATGGGTCAAACAACGATGCAGGAAAATATCAATACTGCAACGATATAGAGTGTCGTCGAGAATAAGGTAATATTTTGAATGATGTCGTATACAACATTGCTCGTCACCTGAAATATCTAGGCATAAGCATTGGATCTGGAGATACAAAATAATGTCTCCATACCAGGGATCAATTGTACTGATAAGGAAAAGTGACTCATCAAGAAGGGAATCCCTGGGATCGGTTTCCTCATCAGTATGGGGAATATCGCAAATCAACTCGACAAAAACCAATGATTTCTTTGCTTTGTATTTGGTGAACTTGAGATCGAATTCTTGAAGAATGATGATCCATTTTGAATATTTTTCAAAAGTACTTGATGATTCAAGATGTGGTACATGGGATTCGAGTCAACAATAACTGTGGTAGTGTGAAGTAATATGTGGTGCCGAAATATTTGTATAGTGATGATCACTACCAAAGCCAACTTTTCAATGTGTGAATATTGAAGTTCAGGATCTGAAAGGATCTTAATTAAATAATATATCACATGTTATGCACTATCATTGTCCTATTGAACTAACACCATGGAAATAGTGGAAGTGGAGGTGGAAAAGTAAAGGATATAATCTCTCATATAGATAGGGTGGTGTATCAGTAGTGTATGTGTCAAAGCATGTTTGAGAGCGTCATATGAGCATTGAGCAATTTCATCCAAATGAAAGGGACAACCTTTTGCATCAATCTCATGAATCCTTTCATGATCTCTATGTAATTGCAGATAAAACGACGTAGAAAGTTTGTCTTCCATTGCAAACTTTGGAGTTGAGTAAGGTTGTCAGGAGGAGGTAAAGCGAGGATAGATTTCACTTTTAAGGGATCCACCCTAATACTGTAATTGGATACCATGAATCCTATGAGTCACCTTGATTCGACAACAAAAATGTATTTGTGGGGATTCAAACATATGTTTTAATGCCAGGAAAGAAGAAATATCGCCCTAAGATGACCAATATGATTTTTTTGATGAGCCAAATGGGATGGAAAGTCATCGAGGTAGGGATAAAAAATATTCTTTATGTCATGGAAATCATATGACATAGCCTGTCGGAAAGTAGCTGGAACATTTTTAAGGCCAAAGGGTCATTTACGATGCATGAAAGTCCCCCATGGGAAGATGAAGGATATTTTATATTTATTAGCTGGTAAAATATCTATCTGGTTATACCCCAAGAAACCATCCATAAACTAGAAAATTACACTTATGACACAATTATTGATAATTTGTTCGAAGAAGGGCGTATGTTAATTTTCTTTCAGACAATCCTTATTGAGATCCCTATAGTTGATGCAAACTCAAATTTTCCCTTGTTTCATTGCGACCAAAATGATGTTGGAAACCCATCTAGTCAGAGGTACATGGGAGATCAAACAAGATTTCAATATTTTTCTACTTCTACCTTTATTGTCACATTTTTCTTAGGATGAACAGGGAGAAGATTTTGTCGTACAGTTTTATCTCCAGGGTAAGTTTTAATTTCATGCACAATGATCAAAGGGTAAATCCCTAACATTTATTCATAGCTCTAGGAAAAAACATCGCAAAATTATTTAAAAAAGGAAGTGTAGTTTTGAACTTCTTTACTTGAACAATTCACACCTATTTGTATGTTTTCCACGAAACCTTCTTTTTCTGATATGTCTACATTGATGGTTTGCGATATGTTTCTCAAATTTCCCTTGGATATCGTATCTTGAGTGATTATTGGATATTGAGGATTATCGACAATATCAAATGGAAATATAGATTGAATATCTTTCTTGATTTCATCCAAACTGGAAAGAAAGGATGAGCAATGGTGGTTATCATCCCATGGTGACTCTTCAATATTAAGAATTTTCATTATGAATTCTTCAAATGGAAAAATTTGAGAATGTAATCAAAGGTCGATGATAAGGAATCTAACCAGGATGGTAATGAATAATAATTATATGCCACCAGATGTTGGTCATTAGGTGAAGGAGAGGCATATTGAATGGATTTGTATTCGACCTTGGCTAGACTAATTGGCATAATGTCACCTAGTGTATCAAATTCTAAAGGACTAGGTAAGATCCAATGATCAAATGTTTCAAGGGATTGATGTACCCTAGCTGAAATCATGTTCACCATTGTCATATGCTGTAAATTTGGAGGAACAGGTGTGGGGAAAGTTCCCATGAGCGAAGAATGTTTCAGTAATCCAACCCCCACACTCTTGTAAGTAATTTTTGAGTCCCACAAAAATGGGATGTTGTTGATACTTTGGTTGCAGGAATCAGGTGTACAATAATCTAACTAATCAATAGTAACTATTTTTTCTTGATGAGGAAACTTTAAATGTTGAAAAACTAAATATGCCACAATAGTCATAGCATAAAACCAGCTTCATCCAAGTAGGAAATTATAATATAAAGGAGCATTGATTACTTCCACATCGACGTAAAGAGTGCG
>JASDQU010736089.1:73599-88146 GCA_032191745.1 Picea mariana | reverse complement strand
AGTGGTAGGATATTGATTAAGACATGGCAATTTAAGGCCTTTCCAACAAGCTATGGACATGATATAGGTTGATGCTCTTTCATCCAATATAGTGCGATGGATGTGTATATTGTGAACTGTTATCCCCCACTTTTAGGGATAACTAGGAGATCATGTCTCCAGGCCCACAAGACCTAGACATGGAGTACCGAGAGCTGAATCAACTTTGGCATGGCCCTGGAGGGCCCACATTTTCTTCCTTCAGTGCCTCTATCTTATCGGCAGCAACAACACCCATCACCATCACCTTGGTCTTGTGTCAGAGATGGTTCTTTCTCCATGAGGTAATGAGTCTGGGTATCATGGTATGTGTCACTTTGATCATCAAAACCCTTGAATATGTGCATCTATTTCCTTTTATTTCTAACAAATGCTTGGATCTTACGCTTGCCCACTTGACCATGTTTGAAGGGAATTGACAGGATGCCCTAGTAAGCCTATGCTCGTAGGTTTTGGTTTTCCACTGGGGAGGGATTCTGAAAAGCCATTATCTGCTCCCATCATAACACCACCTTTTCATCTTGCTTCCCGCCCATCTATCCCTTGCACTTGTGCGGGAAATGGGTTGACCTATTTACAAGATTGAACCTTACCTCATGTGAAGAAGGGGATAAAGGCCCAAAAGGTAAAAGAAAGATGGAAAAATATAAAATCCTAAGAATAAAACCTCGACATGATTCACCCAGGGATCCCTGAGAAATCAATAAAAGGCTTCTCAACAAGAAACAAGAGGGACCCGTAAAAATAAAAAAACAAGACCTAGTCAAGGGATAGGGGGCCTCATCATGAGCCAACCTATTAGGTCCATGGGTACCTAGCAGTATGAAATTACCACCATGTGGTTACCATGCCAGGGTAGTGACCCTTGGTTGTATGGTTGAGGGAAAGGGGGTCTCATCACGAGCCAACCTTCTCATTTTTACAAAAGTATTTTTAGGTAACACTGTCACCACTGGTCACCACGCTAGGGCAGTGTCCCCTTATTATCCTCTTTAAGAAAAAGAATAAAATAATAAAGGCATGGGCTTGGAAATATTTTCATCCAGGATAGGTGCAACTTGCCTTCTACAATGGCATCCACTGGTAAATCCTTGCATCCTCTTCTCCCACTGCACCCACTTGCCAGGATATCCCTTGACTACCTCACGCACTTATATGGCTCTGATCAACTCTCTTATAGAAAATTCCTCTTCCAGTGGACACTAGCCCAATAGGATGCCTTGTTATTTTCTCCAAATTTGTATTGCAGGCTCGTCTAATGTTCTTGAGATATTAGTTGATGTACTAGGGATTTTATGCACATGTTTAATAATATTGATGATGCTATGTGATTGAAATTGTTATGATCCCTATGACTTATGAGCCCACGGAGGGCACAGCTATTGATGTGCAGGATCATGTCTGGTGGAAAGGTACCATTTTGGACTGGTGCACATGGATGACCAGTTTATACCTCCATGGGGCTAAATATCCCATAAGATGGATAATGAGACCCCATCAGGGGGAAAAGATAGGAAATATATGGATCAGGGGCTTTGCAACAAAGAAGAGGAGGACATTCCACCAGAGCCACCTTGGCAGATCTTGACCTAGGGGGGTTGTGCCCTTTTTAGTGAACGTTGGCCTTGGAAGGCCTAGGATGTCACCCATGAGGTCCATGATGTCATCCTTGCTTCATGGATGTTTTGGCAGATGGACATGGCAGTTTGGCACGTGTGGCGGCCTAGAGAAGCCCAAAGGGGGCTAATGTTTTTCTCCTAGATGCTTCATTTTCTCTAAAATGGGCTAACGTCACCCTAAGAGGGCATGACATCATATTCTTTTTCTTGATTAGGTTTTAATTTAATAATTTAATGTAAAACAATATGATTTTTAGTATTTTGGCCTTGTTGGCCTTTTCATGACCTAAAATGTAAAATTAGATCATGGTACAATATAAATTGAGGGTTTTTACTCTCATTTTTTAGATCATCTCTCACTCACTCATTAGTGAGGTCTTAAGTTATCGCTACACTTGGGTTCTTTGGCTGAATTTATGAGGCACACTTGTTGAAGGAAGGCATTTTGGATCTATTTTGGCATTTTCGGCATAGTTCCTGATGCAAGGTGTTACAAGTAGGGTTTGCTATGATGTTTCCATGTGAAATGTAAGTGAATTTCTGAAAAAATTCTTAACTGAATGGTTGTGTTGTTATTTCTTTCATTTATTGTTATAAATTTTCTGAATAAACCCTAGGTGACAAGAACACATCATTGGTCATTGTCTCATGTCCCCGTCAAAAATTTTCAGCCCCTTTTTGAAGAGAGAAATAGCCTAGCCTTAGCTACACCTTTTCCCATCTTCTTTTGCTAGTTGTTTTACCTTTTCTGAGCTAAGAAGGAGAAGACGTCTCAAGCCCTAGTTCCCCTACACCTTGAAGAGTCATTTTTCGCCTAGGGTTTGCTGGTAATACCTTGCCATAGCAACACGTTTCCTTGTAAACCCTCTTGTTTTAGTCTTAAGCCATTTCCAGAGCTACCATTTTTCCATGGACCTAAGGAAGGAGGAGAGAGGAATGAGGCCTAGTTCCCCTACACCAAAGTGAGCCTCTCTCCCTTGGGTTTTTTTCCTTGAGGCCTTGTTGTAGAAACACCTCAAGGCTTAATCCTCCAGTACTTAGCCTTATTATCTTCCTTGATCCTTCATCTCTTGCATCCTCCCTTTGACTCCATTAACCCTAGGAAACACACTAATATAAGACCTAGCCTGTGAGTATTATAATCAAAACCACTCTCAATACTTTGAATGAAAACCTAACTATTCTAACCCTAGCCTAGGACTAACCCTACTAACTAAGAGTTGTCTTCATCTTTTTCTATAAATATCACTTGTGCAACTAATGTTTTTTTTTATGAGCAATTGAATGGTTGTATAAGGGAATTACTTGAATGAAGTATTGATTATCACATTGAATGCCACATTTTCTCATCATTTATTGAATAAGTGACATTTATTATCATTTCTATTTCATAAACATTTACTTCGTCAATATTTATTATTCAATTGCTTGTATGTATCAGATAGTCATTATTATATGAAGTACTAACCAAGTGAGAAAGCTTGCATATATCAGTTTCTTGTTGATTTGTCTCATGCAGGTGTATCTCTCTTTGGTTTATAATTTATCATTGGCTATTAGCTGGACTATCTGGTAGGTGGTGACTTGTGAGGGGGGAAAGTTACCTTTGTCTTACAATCGTTTGCCTTCTCAAAACCCCAGGTCATCGGGGATGTCTCCCCTGGGTGTTACCTCCCTAAAAAGAAAGAGCCATCCCATTGAGGTGAAATTGGGTGGGATTGGTTCCAGTTATGCCAGTTTGACTCCTCTTCATCCATTATTTATCCTAACTAGAAACTGTGCGATAACATTTTGGCGTCGTTGTTGGGGAACACTAAATCAATTCTCCTCAAGATGACACTTTCAGTAAGCCTTTCTTCAGAAGCCTTATTTTACAAGCTTACCTAGTGACTCCACTTAGGGTGTTTTCCCTTATCCTTTGATAGTTTTAGGAAAATTATCTGGCGATTCCACTGACCTTTTCTAGGGTGCTACATTACTCTCAAATCTGTGATATTTTCAAGTTATGGGATCATGACACACTAGGAAAAAATGTATCTGATTATTGATTTCAAAAGTTTTCAAGGATACCCAAATTACTTTGATACAAAATGTCTAAACAACTCTCCAAGATTTTGTGGTCTCCCAACTTCTCACATCGTAAATGCTTTGGATTATATGAGCGAGACAGAATTGGGAGGAGAGGATGCTATTATAAAATTATTCATACTCACTCTGCCATCCTAATTGAAATATTGGTTTAAGATTTGTTGCAAATATAGGGGTATATCATCTTTCATACACCTCATCATTAGGTTTATTGACTTTACCAAACCATCCTGCCAAACATATGAAGATGCCCTTCATAATCTTACAATAGCTTTGGAAGATGGAGGATTCACTTCTGATATTACAGTAGATCTCAGAAATGCATATCATATTCGACATCAAGAACCCTGTGATGTGAAAGAAGAGATTTATGAAGAACCTTGCCAGCCCCTTGAAGAGGAGCAATATTTCTCCCATGATTCAACAGAATGCAGCGAAGATATAACTAGAGATGTGAATTATGAGGATGAAGCACCAGTAACCGCTCCTCAATCTGATGAATCTCTCCAAGATCCTATCCCTCCTACACAAGATGAAGGGAATGAGGTAAGTCATTTTCCTTTCCAATTTTTTGATGATACCTTCTTCTATGATTCAGAGAGTGAAGAAGAAATGGAACCCTTGGAAAAGCTATATCCTCTATATCTCAAGACTGAATATGTAGAGGCAAATCTTCCACTTGATGAAGTTATCCAAATACTTGAAGCTCCTGCACGGGAAGGATTAAGAAAGGTGAGTTGTTTCCCCTTCCAGNTATGATGCAGAGAGTAGAGAAGTGTTGGATATTTTGACTCCTCCATGTTATGATACTGATACTGACATAGTTGATATTGATGAGTTCATACATGTTGGAAGACGTAAATGGGATGTACTTGGTTTTTATATGGACCCCATTTATGACATTGAGAATCGTTCCCAATTGTTTCCTTCACAGTTATCACGCCAGATTATCTTTGATTTTGACAAGTGGCAGCAAGGGGATGATATATTTATCGATTCTCCCCAAACACCCAAGGTTGACCTAGCACCATGTTTTCCTGATGATTTTCAATCTTACCTTGAGTATTTTGATGAGTACCCCTCCGAGCACTTGGATTCATTCTATGAATAAGATTATCAACCACCATTGTGCTCGGATTTTGATAAAAACATCGTTTGCCTAAATAATAATTCTCATGACATCTTTCTCCATCCACCTATCATTACTTTACCTTGTTGTTTCATTAAAGCTGTGGTTTGGAATTACAAATTTTGTATTGAGTTTCCTTTGAAGGAAACCTGAGAGTCCAAGGGTTGGTTGAAAACTACAAGTTCAAGTCTATGGTCTCAATGTTTCAACTTTCCCTTAAGAGATTTCTAGCCACCTACTAAATCCTTGTCAGTCCCTTTAGAGTGCGAGGAAGTCCTAGGTAGCCAGTTTGCCGAGTTGTTGAGCCAGTATTCTGAACCTTGGACTTTTCATGACCCTTTCCTAAAGTGGATTGAGCACTTTCATTGGAGATTGACATGGCATGACTTTATCCCGCCCACCCGCCTTCATGAGTTAGACTTTGTGATCTCCGATGATATGATATATATTCTAACCCATGTCATTTTTCTTCTTGACTTATCACTATTTTGGTTTATGATGAAGCACAAAGGCAGGTATCATGGGACATCAATGGATTGGCTTCACTGGTTGTTTGACTACACCCAACATCCAACCAACAGGTAAGTACAAGTAAGTAGTTTTCTTTCACTTTCACACTTATGATTGTGTTATTCTAGTTTTGTTTTATGTACATATATATGATGGGGTGGCATTGCCACCCTAATCAGTTACTGATGTTTTATATTGAGATCAAGAATGTATGCAGGTTATGCCATAGATGTTGAGGTTGTCATGCGCTCTATGGTCAGAACATGTCCTTGAGTTCGAGCTAAATGTTATCCCCCACTTTTAGGGATAACTAGGAGATCATGTCTTGAGGCCCACATGACCTATACATGGAGTACTGAGATCTAGATCGAATTTAGAATGGCCTTGGACGACCCACCTTTTCTTCCTTCAGTGCCTCTATCTTGTTAGCAGTAGAAACACCCATCACCATCGGCTTGGTCTTGTGTTAGAGATGCTTCTTTATCCATGAGGTAATGAGTCTAGGTATCATGGTATGTGTCACTTTGATCATCAAAACCCTTGAATATGTGCATCTATTTCCTTTTATTTCTAACAAATTCTTGGATCTTACACTTTCCCACTTGACCATGTTTGGGGGGATTGACAGGATTCCCTAGTAAGCTTGTGCCTATAGGTTTTGGTTTGCCACTAGGGAGAACTTCTAAAAAGCCATCATCCAACCCCATCATAACACCACTTTTTCATCTTGCTTCCTACCCATCTATCCCTTTCACTTGTCTGAGCAATGGGTTGACCTATTTACAGGATTGCACCTTACCTTGTGGGAAGAAGAGGCTAAAGGCATAGAAGGTAAAAGAAAGATGGAAAAAGATAAAAGCCTAAGAATAAAACCTTGAGATGCTTTGCCCAGGGATCCCTGAGAAATAAATAAAAGGCTTCTTAGCAAGAAGCAAGAGGGACCCATAAAAATAACAAAACAAGGCCTAGTCAAGGGATAGGGGGTCTCATCACGAGACAACCTATTAGGTCCATGGGTACCTAGCACTATGAAATTACCACAATCTGGTTACCATGCCAGGGTAGTGACCCTTGGTTGCATGGAAAAGGGAAAGGAGGTCTCATCACGAGCCATCCTTCTCATTTCTGCAAAAGTACTTGTGGGTAACACTGTCACCACTGGTCAACATGCTAGGGTAGTGTCCGCTGATTAGCCTCTTGAAGAAAGAGCAAAAGAGAATAAAAGAATAGAAGAATAAAGGCATGGTCTTGGAAATATTTGCATCCAGGATAGGTGTAACTCACCTTCTACAAAGGCACCCATAGGTAAAGCCTTGCATCCTCTTCTCCCACTGCACCCACTTTCCAGGACATCCCTTGACCACCTCACCCACTTACATGTCTCCGGTGAGATCTTTTCTAGAAACTTCCTTTTCCAGTGGACACTAGCCCAATAGGACACCCTGTCATTTTCTCCAAACTTGTATTGTAAGATCGTGTAATGTCTTTGAGATTTTAGCTGATGTACTAGGAATTTTATGCACATGTTGAATAATATTGATGATGATATGTGATTGACATTGCTATGATCCCTACGACTTATGAGCCCACGAAGGGCGTAGCTGTTGATGTGTAGGATCATGCCTGAGGGACAGGTACCATTTTGGATCGGTACACATGGATGATCAATTTGGACCTCCATGGGGCTGAAGAGGCCATCATGTGGATGTTGAGACCCCATCAACGGGCAAAGATAGGATAGAGATGGATCAAGGGCTTTGCACTGAAGAAGAGGAGGATGTTCCACCAAAGGCACCTTGGCAGAGCTTAACCTAGGGGGTTGTGCCCGTTTTAGTGGAACATTGGTATTGGAAATCCTAGGACATCACCCATGAGGTCAGTGACATCATCCTTGCTTCATGGACGTTTTGGCAGATGGACAAGGCAGTTTGGCATGTGTGGCGGCCTGAAGAAGCCCAAAGGGGGCTAAAGTTTTTCTCCTAGATTCTTCATTTTCCCTAAAAGGGGCTAACATCACCCTAAGAGATCATGATGTCATATTATTTTTCTTGATTAGGTTTTAATTTAAGCATTTAATGTAAAACAATATGATTTTTAGTATTTTGGCCTTGTCAACCTTTTCATGACCTAAAATGTAAAATTACGTCATGGTACGGTATAAATTGAGGGTTTTAACTCTCATTTTTTAGATCATCTCTCACTCACTCATTAGTGAGGTCTTAAATTAGCACTACACTTGGGTTCTTTGGCTGAATTTGTGAGGCACACTTGTTGAAAGAAGGCATTTTGGATCTATTTTGGCATTTTTGGCATAGTTCTTGATGGAAGGTATTACAACTAGGGTTTGCTATGATGTTTCTTGGTGAAATGTAAGTGAATTTATGCAAAACTTCTTAATTTAATGGTTATATTGTTATTTCTTGCATTTATTGTTATAAATTTGCTGAATAAACCCTAGGTGACAAGAACACATCATTGGTCCTTGTCTCATGTCCCCGTCAAGAATTTTCAGCCATTTTTTGAAAAGAGATAGAGCCTAGCCTTAGCTACACTTTTTCCCATCTTCTTTTGCTAGCCATTTTACCTTTTATGAGATAAGAAGGAGAAGACATCTCAATTCCTAGTTCCCCTACACCTTGAAGAGCCATTTTTCCCCTAGGGTTTGCTGGTAAGGCCTTTCCATAGGAACATGTTTCCTTGTAAACCCTCTTGTTTTAGTCTTAAGCCATTTCCAGAGCTAGCCATTTTTCTATTGACCTAAGGAAGGAGGAGAGAGAACTGAGCCATATTTCCCCTACACCAAAGTGAGCTTCTCTCCCCTAGGGTTTATGTCCTTGAGGCCTTTCTGTAGCAACACCTCAAGGCTTAATCCTCTAGTCCTTATCCTTATTATCTTCCTTGATCCTTCATCTCTTGTGTCCTCCCTTTGAGTCCATTAACCCTAGGAAATGCACTAATCTAAGAACTACCCTGTGAGTATTATGATCAAAACCACTCTCAATACTTTGAATGAAACCCTAACTATTCTAACCCTAGCCTAGGACTAACCCTACTAACTAAGAGATGGCATCATCTTTTGCTATAAATATCAATTGTGCAGCTAACATTTTTTTTATGAGAAATTGAATGGTTGTCTAAGGGAATTACTTCTATGAAGTATTGATTATCACATTGAATGCCATGTTTTCTCATCAATTGAATAAGTGACATTTGTTATCATTGCTATTTTATAAACATTGACTTCGTTAATATTTATTATTCAATTGCTTCAATGTATCAGATAGTCATTATTATATGAAGTACTAACCAAGTGAGCAAGCTTGCATATATCAGTTTCTTGTTTCTTTATCTTAGGTAGGTGTATCTCTCTTTAGGTTATACTTTATCATTGGCTATTACCTGGACTATCTTCTCAGTGGTGACTTGTGAGGGGCGAAACTTATCTTTGTCTTACAATCCTTTGCCTTCTCAAAACCCCAGGTCACCGGGGATGTCTCCCCTGGGCCTTGCCTCCCTAAACATAAAGAACCATCCCATTGAGGTGAAATTTGGTGGGATTGGTTCTAGTTATGCCAGTGTGACTCCTCTTCATCCATTCTTTATCCTAACTAGAAACTGTGCGATAACATGAACAACAACTTCAATTTGAAATGAAAGTTGGTGAGAAAGCATTCATTTATAATTGTCCAGGTTAAACATGATATTATTGGATGACTCTGGATATAAAAATCCAATGGTTGCCAAGAGAGTCCTACGTTGACTAGGGAAGTGTTGTAGAACTTGAGTGTTGACATCGCACAAGGTGATAGAGTCATATATTCAACTATGTCGTAGTTTAGGGTAGCATGAGAGTTGGGATTAAATGTCGACTTTCGAATAGCAATCTTGGCTGGTCGTAATATAGATTCAGAATTTGGTTTCTCAATCCGGAGAGGTCCAGATGGAGGGGTAACAAAAGTGGAAGGCGGATCGGTCACTTTTCCATTATTTACACTCTCTTTACCCATTTTCCCTAGAGGGGTGTCATATGTTTACATCCTAGTGGTAAAATCTACACAATTGAACATATAAATGTGGGCACTTGAGGAAGCATCCTCTTTAGGAGGATGACCTTGGTTTCCTCCTTGCGGAGTTGCATAATTTTGTGCAACCAGTGACTCTTGCTGTAGAAAATAATGTGTCAAAAAAATGAGTTGGGAATTTCCTTTAAATATTTTTTATACTTCTTGTTGGTGAGGATAGTCTCTTGTGTAATGATATTCAACAAATATGAGACAGGGAAATTTTATTTTTCGTTGTTCTTTCTTTTCATTAGAAGGTGGTTGTGTTTTTGTTTTTGTATTTTTTGTTTGATTTATTTTTACTCTTCTTTTCCCCCCCATACTGCAGTGGTGAAGTAGATTGAATTACATTTACTTCAAATACTTTAGTTGGGGTGGAATCAGATGGGACATAAGTATGAACTATAGTCGGGGTAGATACTAAATGATTTGTAGTTCCAATCGACTATTAGGTAGGTTGAGTTTTGACAGAAGTGATACGCCATCAGACTGAGAAACATATCATGGTTGGCATGGATCGGTTGATGTACGAGAAGCATTTGGGATCAATTCATATAAGGTACTAGATTGGGAATAAACCAAATCCATATATTGTGCACGATAAATAACTTCTTATTTTGTAAATACACCTCCCATTTCCACATCACGAGCAATAGGTGGTAACATGGATTTTGTGAACCATTCTTCCAACAAATGGTCTGGGATGGTGGCTTTGACTAGTTTTCATCGTCATCTACATTCAAGAATATGATAAGAAATGTGTACAGAGTTGGTCTAATGAAGAGAGGTCAACATTTTTGTTCTTTTTTCGTATCTAATTGGAAGTTGAAAATGGGTGAAGAAATCCATTGCAAGAAAATTGAAATCTTGAAAAGATCTACATTGTAATTCAATATACCATTTCGTTGCAGAGCCCGTAAAAGTATGATGGAAAATACACAAACAAATAGATTCATCCATAAATGAGTTTGATGAACACCAAAGATGAAATGTCATGACATGGTTATTTGTATATTCTCCAGGTTTACCATCAAATTTTGGAATATCCGATGGTAACCTGGTGGGAATTACTGGCCAGAAAGGTGAGTGAAAAATTGGATCATTTGTCAATCTTGACAAGTCCAGGAGATCTAAAGTAGCTAGAAAAGGTAACTATCTATTACATTGAGGATGATACTGGTGAGGCATGGGAACACCAGTAGGACTGTAAAATGGTTGTTGTGGGAAGTTATATCTAGAAGGTCCTCCGATATATGGTTGTTGAGGATTTTCGAGAACAAAAGTAGGAATCATTTTTTGGAGAAATTTTGTAAAAGATGAAGGAAATCCCATTTTACCTTGAGGAGGATAGTCATTTTGACCTTGAGGAAGGTAACTAGGTGGACCTTGAGGAGGATAACCAGTTTGAACTTTGGGAGGATAACTAGTTTGACCTTGAGGAGGGTAACTAGTTTGACCTTGAGGATGGTAACCAGTTTGACCCTATGGAGGAAACGATGATTGACCTTAAGGACCCCAAGTGGGATTTGGGACACCTAGGAATGGTTGTATAGAGTACAGTCATAAATTATTAGGATGTAGATATACTCCTAGAGGGTTTGGATGAAAATATCCTCCTTGAGGTGGTCCCCAAATTTTTTGTGGGTTTCCGACAAAAGAACTTGAAATTTGGTCCCCTTCCATAGGTTGGGTAACAATAGGGACTTGTCAACTGAATGAGGGATTCCCTCTCAAAGGAACTTGTCCACTGAAAGAAGTTTTTCCTATGGTAGATATTTTTCCACTAAATGAGGGTTTCCCCCAGTAAGGACTTGTCCCCCAGTCGGGGATTTTTTTATGACATGGTTTTGCATTCTAATATGGGAAGGTGTCCCAGCGATATTCTGTGATGTGAATGAATTTTCATCTTGAATAAGAATTGTTGGTGTAACCATGATAGTATTTTGTAGATGAATAGGAAGGAAAAGACCTGTATCACTCGATATTTGACCTGAATTTGTATCAGTATTAAATGTTGGTCTTGTAGGGTGGCCAGGAAAATGGCTCAAGGGTCCTGCATCTGCACTAGTAGTGACAAATGTATGTGGAGGGACAAAGACTGGTTGATTCAAATTGAATTTTTCATAAATATCACGGCTCAATGGAGTTATCCATATAGGAATAACATGAGTTTGATGTGGATCTATCATTTTAGTAAAGTGGACAAGGGTTGTATACTCTTCATTTTTATTGGATTGTTCTGATTCCATATTAACTTCTTCAAATGGCCTTGATGATAATCTAGGATAATCCTCAACTATGATATTTCCTGAAGAGTCTACTCAGAGAAGAAGTGGATCAATAGGGTTGGTCAATGGCGAGTTTACAGGAACGATAGAACCTTCTTGAACTATTACAATTGCTCCCTCAGTATTTTCAATCAAAGGAGTAGAAACACTTCCAGTGTCCGAATAGTTTTCAAGTACTTCACGAAAAGTGTCTAAAGGTGAATTGGGAGGTAAGGGTTCATATCCTTCTCGAGGAAACCCTTTCATCCTACGTGATCAACGAAGACATTTTTTAGCCATAGTACAAATATTAAGGACAAATAAGTGGAAAAAACAACACTCACTAAAAATATAGAAAACCAACAAGGAAAACAATAGCTTCTCACAGTGAACTTACTAGTTGGTGATGAAATATAACATTTCTCAAAAAAAGTGAGAAGGGCTGGGATTGAGCGGGTGGATAAGTTATGTTGGTGACCCCCTTAATGGACTTACACCTTGGTGCAAGTTCCCTCACATTTTATCTACAGGTTACCCACCAAGGACCCCGAGTGAGTTTGAACAATGTCTGACCCAGGTACAACAAAGACTCCCCTTCACCTTCACATTGTGTATAGAAACTAAATATTATGGCCACAGAGGTTACCAAATCCCAATCATATTCTAGAAGAGTACATTCAACATCAGTTCTGAATGTATGGTAAAGATATCAATTCCAAAATTTTTCAAGAGAGTTGTAGACAAGTGGACTGGTAAACTCCTGAGGACCCTGAATGGATTCTGGATTCACAAATATCTGAGACCAAATGAAAACAATTGGTTCCTAGGAAGAAACCCTAGTATACAATTGTACCTCCATTATTGGTTGAGCCTTGGAGGGGTAAGATCTGTTTCTCTCTCACACATGACCTCGTGTTTAACCCCCATGTGAGAGGGAGATCCTAACTATGCTTATACGAAAAATTTGATATTATCTCCCTATCAAAAGTTTCTATGTTTGTTTTTAATTCTTTGGAGATTTAACCTCACAAACTATTCCAAAGCTCCATCCTCTAATGTTGGTGTAAATGTCTAAAAATAAAATTTTCTAGATGAATTTTAATTAGCACTTATTTTCACAGCTATTTGTTACTCAAGGCTGAATGATAGTGAAACTAATAATGGTTGGAGGCTCGACTCCAAAAATAAAGAAAAAAGAACAAGATGTAATTTTTCTTTTTCGATGAACTTCTATCTATGGGAACGAGAAGAGATCTTTCTTTTCGTCACTAACAAACACTCAAAATAATGCAAAAACTTAATGCGATTTTTTTCCCAAACAAGAATTCATACATTTGCCAAACTATCAAAAATAAAATTCTTTCAATTTCCAAGACCAATGCATATGCAGTTCTGCAAATTCTCTTTGTTTGATTTTTAGATGCAACCAATGATGTGCTTCTAACTATTCATTATTTCACTAATAATGAAATAGTTCATAACTAAAATGGCATAGAACAGGAAGAAAACTATCATCCAAACAAATATACTTAGAAAATAAATAAAAGAAAATGAAACTCACTCAAACAAAGATAAAAAAAAAGACAAGAAATCAATAAAATCATACTCAATAATCTTTGAAAAGTGAGGAACAAGAAATGACATCAAAGATAGGTTGTGGCATACCTTATTCTGGTGATTTTCCTCGATGCTCCAATCCTCGGAATTGATTTCTAATCTCCTTAAGTCAGATCATATCTTGCGAAGAGAAACAAATATGCCTTTATTCTACTCTATATAATTAAAAAAATAGATATATCTAAGAATATTGAAAAACAATAGACAAGTACATGAAAAATTACACGTACTTGAAGGAAATAGGCCAAGTATATTAATTAGAGAACCCAAATTAGATACTTATAATTTGAGTTTGAAGATGCAGCAGCTCCTCCAAGCTCTCCTCATCCAACCCTTGTGGGAATGATGTAAGATCCAAATACTGATGCTATTATTGATTTCTTCCTCCCCTTTCACCATGGAAATTCCTCCAATTTATAGGAATGAGAAGTACCACCACCATGAGAAAATGAGGGATATGGTTGAGGATATGGATCCTTGAGTTTTGGATCAGATCCTAAGGTGAATCCCAAGCATGAGGGTTGAACATAACTAACCCAATATGAGAGAGTTGTCCCATAGAATTAGGTGAAAGAGATCCCCCTTTTCCCTCAACAAGAATGACACTCCCCCATAGCGAGAGACAAGGATCCATCCTAGTAGTGGTGATCCCCTAACATGGTAGAGGGGGTTCCATGGCACTCCCCCAACATGTACAGGGGGGTGTCGCCCTTCATAAATGCTCAAAAAAGGGTTGATTTTTCTAAGGAAAAGGTGTGTTTCGATTGCCAAATGATGGGGATTTTATGTGGCAAGTGTTTTGGTGGTGTCAATTGAGTTCTAACACTTACGAAGCATTTTACAAAAATTGCGACACTTGCGATAGTTTCAGTGTGTCACTTACGACACTTATGATAGTTTAGGTGCGAGACTTATGACATTTACAATGTGATGCTTGCGCCACATGCAACACTTTGAATGTGATATTTTAAACACATGTGACACATTATGAAAGAGTGCAAATTTGACGTGAAACAATGGCTTGGAAAGGAATGACAATGGCATGTCATGGAAAGGCATGGTAATGGCATGTCATGGAAATGGCATGGCATGAAGATGCTTGTGGGATTGGGTTTGGGAGGATCATTTGTCTCCTCGTGTGATCTAACCCAAAAATTGGGTAGGAATTTGAAAACAAATCTCATAGATGGTGAAGGGAAAATAATAATGGTTCCAAG
>JASDQU010736089.1:54169-73323 GCA_032191745.1 Picea mariana | reverse complement strand
GAGTTATTTGGATGCCTATCCCCGAAATCCTACCTAGACTAAAAACTTCTTTTGGCACCTCCTGTGGAGGAAAACTTAGTGAGTTTTTAGAAAGTTTTTAGATGAAGTTGTTTTGTGAGGCTGGGGGTGAAAACCAACCTCGTTTGATTAACAAGTGGGAGTGGATAGTCCTGTCAAGAAAAGATGGGGTTTTTTCGGAATCCCTTTGGAGGAAACGTACTTAGAACTCCATGTTTCGATAAGAAGCTATTGTGAGTGAGAAGTGACTTTTGTGTGTGAGTGAAAGTGTACCAAGTTTTAGTTAATTAGATATCACCTTGCTGCATGTGGACTTCGCTTGGTCCTTACAAAAGTTTGATTACCTAATTAGCTAGATTTCATTGGTACAGCCTTGCGGAATTCAAAATCCCTAGGAAACTAGCATGTGGACATGTGGGTCCATTACTATCCTTTATCTCCCTATGATGATGTAATCTAGAAAAAACATGAAACTATCCTAGATTGAACATGTGGGCATGTGTGGGCCTGTTACAAACCTTTAAACTCTCCTAGTTTTTTTATCTAAGAAAGCAAAATTCCAACCATTATTCTATCTTTGTGACATGTGGGCATGTATGGGCCCGTTACAAATTTAAAATGTGTTAGAAAAATGAAACTAAGAGGGGTCCCAAAAGGGCCTTTGTCCTCTCCTAAAATGTTTTTGAATTTTGTTAAGGGAGATGAGATTGTTTTTCACAATCTTTTTCTGGTTCTCAAGATCGCTTGGAGGTGCAAGAGAAGAGCATACTCAAGGATTGTTACTTCAACTTCTAGTCCCAAATGTGAGTTAGGTGTGATTAAGTATTATTGTCCAACTTAGATTATAAATCAAAGCAAGTCATCCACGTGGCAAAAAGAAAATAAGGGAAAAAGATTTTTATCCACCTAAGTGCCTATGTTTGTTTGACTATCCCCTTTATAAGTTGAGGGGTCTAAGTGGTACAGTATTAATAGCATGCATAACATCATTCTTAAGAAGGAAAATGACTTTCCCCACATCCCAAGACCTTACAATGTAAAATTTAGCTCAGATGTGCGGCCTCTAGTGCAGACAGAGGCGCATAAAGCACCTGCGCACTATCAGAATTGAGACTGAAAGCGCATGCGCACATAAGAAAACTGGTGTTCAGGCGCATGCGCGCACGATGCATGTCTGTGGGGTGGAATACCCGCACACCTGTGACAAACGATCGAGAAAGAAAAATCTGAATGGATTTCTCTCAATTCTCTTGTGAATTGACTAGTTAGCAGGTTGGCAGAGGCCGGTTTGTGTACCTACAAGTTAATGAAACCAAAATGAAAGAAAAACAAACCCAAATGAGGGAGGAATTGATACCTACTCCCCAGTATGGTCACCAATCTGTTTTCACCCAATTCGTCACTTGGTGAGCAAATAAAGGGTGCTTACATGCCCAGTTGGGTCTTGCTGAGCATGACAGCTGTAGAGGAAAGGGTTAGAGAAAACAAAACAAAACTATAAGAAAGAATTAAATTAAAACAAACTAAAACTATGAGCATATGGATAAAGAAATAACAAAGACAACAAGACCAATATCACCAATGTTTTTAGGCTGATCAATTGATGAAATCAAAGAACAATGAAGGAAGGGGACTATGAGTCCCTTCTTTCACCAATGGAAGGCTCTTGTGCCCTCACAAACTTGCTCTCCTTACAATAAGAAAATGAGAATGATGGTGAAAGAACTCCAAGCACATTCACTCAATGGAGAGGTGAATGGCTCAATGAAATGGTGCTAATGTGTTATTGCCAAGGAGTGAGTCCTTAAAACAATCTAAGAAGCATAACATTACATGAAATTCCTTGAGAAAATGATGTTTCTTCATGGCTTTTTATAGCATAGCTTTGGGTAATTATGTAACTCCTTTGAGGTGTGAAAAGGGGCTCTTTAGGGCTTAATTAGGTCTTTGACCAGCCTACCATGCGGATTCAGCTCAGATTTGGGAGTCAAATCGGCTTGGGAGCTGATCCATAAGTGGTTGGGAGGCCGACCAATTCCATAAATGCATCGTTTATCAAGTGCGTGGGTTTTTGCGCCAACAGCCGCGCATCCTGTGCGCGTGCACGCATTGTACATTCTTGTTCCGCGCATATGCGTGCACACCCAACTTCTGTAAAGCGCCCTTCAATTTTTGGTTACTTTGTATAGTTTTTTACCCTTTTGCAATGCTGTGAAATTAATTCAGTGCCATGAATGACTTCATTCCTGTTTGACGATGCTGAGTTCTTGTTGCCATCTGCAGACAAAATTTCAGTGATAACAATGTGGCCTAGAAACAAAAAAATATTGGTATCAGTGTCACCCTAGTTTCATATCAAATGGCATGGCATGGCATGGAAAGGCATGGTATGGCTTGGAAAGTAAAGGAACGACATGGCATGGCAACTCAAGGCAAGGAAAGGCATGCAAAAAATTTCACCTACACTTTAAATGTCATAAACACTTCATTGGATGGAAATGAACTTTGTGATATAAATTTAAGTCATATGTCCCTAGAAAAAATGTTTTTTTTTTTTTTATTTATTTCTTGGGATGAGAAAGGTTTCTTTTTTTGTTATTCTTGTTTCTTTCCAATACACATTTTAATTTGAATTTTTCCTTGCCTAATGTTATGGAAATTTATATTTATTGTTGTATATGTTAAAATGGGAAGCTACATGATAAGACATGGGAAGATACATGACAATGGCATGGCATGGAATATCTTGGAAAGGCATGGAAAGACAATGACATGGAATGGCTTGGCAAGGCATAGCATTGGCATGGAAATGACATGGCATGGAAAGGCATGGAAAAGGCATGGCAATGACATGGAATGCAAAGGCATCGAAATGGCATGGAAATGACATGGAAATGGGATGAAATGGAATGGAATGACAAGGCATGGAAATGGCATGGCATGGAATGGAATGGATTGGATTGGAAAGACATGGCATGACAATGCATGGAAATGACGTGACAATGGAATGGAATGAAAATGGAATTCCATGGCATGGATGTTACATATTGTTTCCCATGTGGACAGGTGAAACCTCCCTTAGATTCCTAGACCCCTATCACTAAGACATAAAAGTAAAAATGGTTTATATATTCCTTTTAGATATAAATCAACTAATCGAATGTGAAGAAGAAAAGTGTGACATACCTTATTCTGGTGATTTTCCATAATGATCCAATCCTTAGGATTAATTTCTAAGCTCCTTAAGGCATATCATATATTGCGAAAAGAAGCAAAGATACCGTTATTCTACTCTATATAATTAACCAAATATATCTATCTATGAAGACTGAAGAACAATACACAAGTAGATGCAAAAGTACACATACTTGAAGGAAATAGGCCAAGTATATTAATTAGGTAAACCAAAGAAGATACTTACAATTTGAGTTTGAAGATGCAACAACTCCTCCAATATGTCCTCCTCCAACCCTTGCATGAATGATATAAGGTCAAAATAACGATGTTATTACTGATTTCTTCCTCCCCTTTCACGATGGAAATGCCTCCAATTTATAGTCATGAGAAGTACAACCGCCATGAGAAAATGAAGGATTTGGTTGAGGATATGGATCCTTGAGGTTTGGATCATATCCGAAGGTGAGTCCCAAGCATGAGGGTCGAACATAATAAAACCAATATGAGAGAGTTGGCCCATAGAATTAGGTGGAGGAGATCTCCCTTTTCCCTCAACAAGAATGAGACTCCCCCATAGTCAGAGACAGGGTGCCATCCTAGCATTGGAGATCCCATAACATGGTATAGGGGGTGCCATGAGACTCCCCTAGCATTTCCATGGGGACTCTACCCTTCATAAATTCTTAAAAATAGGTTGTGTTTTCCAAGGAAAATGTGTGTTTCGACTGCCAAATGATGGGGATTTTCCTTGTAACATGTTTTAGGGGTTGTGGAAAGTGTTTTTATGGTTTCAATTAAAATTTGACACTTACGAAGCATGTTAAAACACTTGTGACACTTGTGAAAATTTAGGTGTGAAACTTACAACACTTGTGACAATTTAGGTGTGACACTTACGACACTTGAGACACTTACGATGTGATGTTTCCACCACATGCGACACTTGAGGCACTTTGAATGTGATATTTGTGACACATGAGACACATTATGGAACATGGAAGTTTGACGTGTAATAAATTCCCCCCCAAAGTGTGAATTCAGAAGATGAAACTGGTGATCAAAACACTTTACAGATTCTTCAATGCAAGGGTGGTGGATTTGGAGAACCTGGTGGAAGCTACAAAATGTTAATATATTTTTCATTTCCGAGGGAGGAAAACCTATGCTCAGAATATAAATGACTTAGAGAATGGCCTCTAACCAATAAACCGCGGATCCATGATGATATTGACTAAGGAGATGGCCACTAAATATACATTGTGGTTCCATTTATCCATGACATGACCTGATCGTAGCCACAAAATAATACACAGTGGAGCTATGATATGATAAGAACATAGCGACAGACCAATACAGCGTGGATCTATCTATATTAGTCAAATGATATCCATCACAACCTAGGAAAAGTAATCAACCTAGGGTCTTCATCCCTATCCCAAAATAGTATGATTCTATCCATGTGAATAAATGTTTTGATGTCGAACATGGTAGAAACTTCTTGATTACCGGTCATTGATCTATACCATTAAAAAGCATGAGGAAATCACCAATGGTGTCGATGAATCCCAAGGTACATATAGTACATTCCAACGAACGTGAATGATGAGATGAAGTCAAACATCTACAGAATCAATCGATCAGGGGTCATTGATGTAAACCCACTATCGAAAGAAAGGAGGCTTGGCATTGAGGCATGCAGGTCCCAAGGTAATTTTTTTTTTCTAAATCTAATCCCTAGATAATGTGATGAAGTCAAACGGAAAAGACTCATCGAAGGAGGACCTTGATGTATCCCCCATGATCGACACAAAATTATCATAGCAAAGTGATATGATATGGTGAATATGGACTGACACAGGAATGGAAACTGGTAATATTGTAGATAGTTTATATGAAGTGAAAAACTTCCCTTCAACATTACGAGGCATGAAATAGGACTTGGAATCTTCAACTTGTTCGAGAAATGGACCAAAACATAGTGAGAAAATGATTGGGGCACTCTTCGGATGAGCCAAAGGGTTAACAAGACTCATAGGATTTGTGTGACTCATGATAGAGAGAAATAAACAAATATAAGGTGAGATGAAAATAGGTTCCATGTTCAAGGGAGACAATACCAACTTCCTTAAAGGTTTCAAGACACTTGAACCACTTCCTTCAAATTTTCCCCCATTTGGATAGATGAGTACCTCTTTGTTGTTTATTGAGCTTGAGGAGGATAACATGTGCTCAACATAAGTCACATTCGGTAAGTTCCTCTTCCTATGTTTAAAGAACTAGAATAAGTAACGGTTCATTGCCAAATGGTCCCTTCAATGTATGGTTTTATGAGTCTGGAGTAGTAAAAATCGGTTGTTTTTCATGTTTAGCGAGTTTGAAAACAACTTAAATAAAACTTTGTAAGTGTTATTTTTCGTAATTTTAGTCTCCAAGGCCTAAAAAAGAATAAAATAATGCGAAGGGGAACTCTTCTAACCAAAGTGGTTAGATTATTCATTTTTCGTAGTTAGTCTATTGGGTCTGAAAAAGGGTTAAAATATCACCCAATAGATGATTATTCGTGATTTTATCAAGATCAAAGAATGAATAAGCATGCTCAAATGGATTGCAAGGTTACCAAAAAGTATCCCCTCCTATGTTCCTACATTAAAAAAACATTCTAGGAAAAAAATTTGTCAACAATTCTTTAAAAACCAACAAAAATTAGGGAAAAATATCAAATAAAACAAAATTTCAATGTGAAAAAGGTTTTAATAAAACTAGTTTGTAAGTGGCTAAAAGAATGTTGGGTGAAAAATTTATCTCATTTCATTTTTCACTTTCACCTACTTCTTTCACTTTTATTTTTTTCCATTTAGAGCAGTTTTATCCGGTGTTGATTTCGGGAGCTTTGGGCTATCATTAGTCATTTGATTTTGGGAGCATATCCTCCTCTTTCTTTTCAATGTTTTCATGGTTGTTTTCATGCAAGATTTAGTTGTTTTTAGGCTCCTTGGGAACCTCCATGGAGCCCTACTAGGGTGGAAATCCCCTAAGGCATCGGGTGGGGGAATCTTAGATGTTAGCAACTTGGTGCCTTTGACTAGGGCATGCCAATGCTATGAAATAGCTTACAGGGGGAGCCAAGCACAAAACATAAAATGTTTTCATGGTTTTACTGTTTAGGAAAGCATTTTTTGACTTGGGGAGTTTGACTAATGATATTTAATGTTGATTTGCAAGGATGTTTATGGCCAATGTGCTTCTGTGGAAGGAAAGAGAGCACAAAAATGATGATTTGTCTTCATTTCATGAACCTCAAGCAAGGAAAAACATCCATAATTGTCGTTTACTAAAAATTTTCAAGATACAGAAGATGCATAACATGGACTCCATGAGGTAGAGAGAAATATATGGGGGCTTACCATGGGTGTCCCTTAATGAGATTGAAATATGTGCATTATCACCTGTAGAGGCACAGAATGGGTGTACCAGAGACTCTCAACCATCTGCTACAGTGAGTAGCCGGGGCAGTGGTGTGTTATCGTTAGCACAACGTAGTATAGGGAAATGAGTAGATTTTCGTGTAGTCTTACTATGATGATGTATGAGCATAGTAGCCCACATTTTCCCTCTCTATGTACTTTTTGGACGATATCATGAAACACTTTTTATACATACATACACACACACACACACACACACACACACACACACACACACACACACACACACACACACACACACATATATATATATATCTATGGTGTTTGTCTTAGCTACTTATTTTAAATGATGTGATGTTCTTGTATTTTATGTTTATGCTTTATGATCTTGAATATTCATCTGTGAGTGAGATTCCAATCCAACATGTAATTTGCTAATGAATCTGTAATGACATTAAGTTATGTTGGTATGTGTTGGAACTATATGTAAGTAAATTTTTTTTTGAGATGATGAACCCTCAAGTAGATATGTAGAAAAATGGGATTTCATATGGAATAAACATGATTAAGTTGACAAACCACAAGTTGGGAATCAAGACTATTGATTATTTGAGATATGTTAAGAGAAGCAGCCTTTGCCAAAAGTCTAATAAGAGTGTGATATTTTGAAACATTATTGGTTGCAGGTCAAAGATAGGTCCCTCCTGAACTTACCAACTCACAAGAATGGTAAATGGTCCAAGCTGTAGAAGCTAAGTTCTAGGTGTTTCGTCTAGTGCCATCCGAAAATCCAAAATGTACAGGGAAATATGCTGACATCTATGAATTCAAGCACAAAGCAGGGTATAAGAAACTAAGAATGAAACAAAACTTGTTCACGCAAAAGTAAATCCACACCAAACCAAAACATATGGTACAATAATGCACAAGGCATACATGGAAGATTTTCTAAGGATAATGCTTTTTTAGGTAAAGCCCATTGCGAGACTCACTGAGAGAGAGTCCATCATAATAAATTATCTTGTAGGAACATATTTGTACCACATGTTTTATGATGTCGGGTCCATTCCACATAGGCTCTAATTTCCTTGCTCCAAGTTTATCACGGTATTGGTCATAGACCAGGACCAGATCTCCTTCTGCGAATATGCGAGGTCGAACATGTTATCGCACAATTTTTACTTTACCAAAGCCCAAGGAAAGTGGATACAAAATTGGCATAACATGGAATAACCTATCACTATCACCTTAATATGAGATCCCTTTCTATTTAGGAGTATGTCAATACTACCCTAGGGGCGACGTCCCCGGTGACCTGGGGGAATTTGAGAAGGCTAAGGAAAATAGTCACAAGGAAATCCATCGCCTCTCACATATCACTCAATTAAAAGGTTTATTTTATGTCTTAAGGATGAATACAATGGATAATATTTTGTACCTCCCCATAACAAGACAACAAGGAAAACGAGGCACTTTCCAAGTGCCAGATGATTGTTAGTACTTCATAAGACAATAAACCTTCATAAAATAATCTAGATGATTATAAATTTGAAGCAATGCATCATTTTGTAACAGAAATTAATATCTTATAACAACAACAAGATTCAATCCTTGAAATTTCTTAAAAAAGACAATAAAAAGTGACTTTGACTAGGTAAATTAATAGTAAATTGTCACAAGAAAAGTTGGAAATGTTTAGCTAGCTTTTAGTGTCACTTTTGTAGAGATTTTTCTACAGTTAAATAATTTTGTCTATCTTTTGCAATATCAGCAAGTTTAAGTGGTCAAAAGTGAAATAAAACTACACACAAAATTAGCACTTACCTAGTAGATTCACTAGCAATTATCACAATTAAATTTTGATTGGTTCTAGTGCAAGTTATGTAGGCAAATGTGTGAAATCAATGTATGTTTATGTGGATGTAGCAATGTTTTTCTACAGAAGCAAGTTAGCTTAGGATTTATTCCAATTCAGGGTTAGAAAAAGTTAGTAAAGAGTTCAAGGATAAGATTATAAGTGATTGCTTGATCAATCACCACTTGTAGAAGGTAGTCTAATGCCTTTCTAGGGTAAATAGAGTCACTAATGGAAACAAGCAATATTAATGGAAAGATAGAAATGAGAATTACATGTTGAAGGGTGGAGATGATAAGAGAGGTGTTGGTATCCCAAGGCCTAACAAATCCACTTCCAAGAGAAAATTTGCTATAAAGTAACAAGGGTTAGGCCCTAGTGATTTTCTCTTTCCTTGACCAAAAATGTAATAAAATATGCAATTGGGAGATGGAAGTAAGGTTACTAGAGTGATACAATGGTAGGGATCTATTATCTACTTAAAATTAGGTTCCTTTCAAGATATTTTAACGCATGGAAGATTATAGGGAAAAAGATAATAACATATGTCATTCCCCTAGGGTTTGAAGCTAGCAATTTCATAATCTTAGACATGGAACAAGTAAAAATAACCATAGAATTAATTCAAAATAAAGAAATACATAATTTCCAGTTACTTCACCAAGAATAATCTAGAAAATATCCCTAGTTGAAGATCCTCCACAAGAAAATAGCCAAAATGCACCAAAAATTGTCTCCTTCAAGAAGTGCGCACCACTAGTTTCAGCCAATAACACTTAAGGGAGGTTGAATTTCAGACCTCTACTTGAGTGATGAATGAATGATGAAAAAATACAAGAGTTTATCTCTTATTTATACAATGAGAATGACCTTTAATTGTCTTTTAGGTCACAAAAGGCCGACATGGCCAGTTTACATCAAAAATCCAGTTTTTACATAAAATTAACAATTTAAACCCTAATTTGACTTTTAAGGATGACAACATGCCCCTCTTAGGGTGAAGTTAGGCCCCATAATGGAACATCATGCCTTAAAAGTGAAACGTTAGGCCTCAAAAGGCCTCATAAGCCGACACACGTGCCAATTCGCACCAAATTGTCGTCATGACAAACCCTAACTGATGATGTCAAGTGTCAATATGATGATGTCAGGGGCCTTCAAGGGCCAACGTCATGCTAGAATGGAAAGACCCACCTAGTTCTAGGCCTGTCGGAGTGTCTCAGGGGAAACAACATTCTTCTTTCCTGGTGCCATCCTTTGGTGTCTCTCTACCCATGGTTGGGGTCACAACATCCATCTGGTGGGATTTTATCCCCATGGAGGTCTGAGCTAATCATCTCCCCATATGTACCTATCCACCGGGCATGGTCTTGTAGAAACAAAAAGTATGCCCTCCATGGGCTCATATGTCATAGGGATCATATCAGTGTCAATCACATCCAATAAACAAATTATCCAAACATGTGCATCCAACTCCCCTTTATCGAGACAAATGATAAAAAATGTTATGCAGTTTAACAAGATAGGTCTGGAGAGGGTCTCAGGATGTCCTATTGGGATAACCCTCCTCAAATTTGGGGTGTTTCCTAGGTGAAGAGGAATCTAGGTCATGTAAGTGTATGAAATGATGTAGGGGATATTTGGGTAAGGGGTGCAGTGATAAAAAGGAAATGTAGGTCTTACCTATGGGTGCCTCTGTAGAGGGAGAGATGCAACTTTTCATGGATGTTATTGTTTCCTAGCCCATTCAATACCTTTTATTATTTGTCTTATTTATTTTTATTTTCAAGAGAATAGCTGGGGGACATTGTCCTAGCGTGGTGACCTGTGGTGACAACATTACCCACAAGAACTTCATGGAAATGAGAAGGCTAGATTGTGATGAGACCCCCTTTATCTTGGTTATGCCACCAAGAGACACTACCCTAGTTTGGTGACAAGATAGATGGTAGTGTCATACCTCTACATGCCCATGGACCTAATAGGCTTGCTCATGATGAAACCTCCTATCCACCAACTAAATATTGAGTTTTATTTTATTTTATGGGTCCCCTTTTCTTAGTGAGAAGCCATTTATTGATTTCTCGGGAATCCCTGGGTTAATAATCTCAAGGTTTCATTTTGGATTTTAACTTTTTCCAGCTACTTTTACCCTCTAGGCCTTTAGCCCATTCTTCCCACAAGGCAAGGTACAACCCTTAATAGTTTGGAAAACCGAATGCCTTAACCAATATAGGGGAAGATGAGAGGGACAATGATGAAAAGTGGTAAGTATGGAAGGAATGGATGAAGAACTTTCATAGACCCACCTAGTGGCAACTCATCCCTAAGGGAGCCAACTTACTAGGGAACTCTTGTCACCCCTCCCAGGTATGAACAAGTTAAAGAGCATAATTTCCAAGCAAACGTTATGAATCAAAAGAGATTCCAGTGCACATATTCAAATGCTTCGAAAATCTGAGTGACACATACCGTGATACCTAGACTCATTACCTCATGGAGAAAGAACCAGTGCTACTTCAGGATCAGGCGGATGAGATGGATGTAGTTTTTGGTGACAGATAGGGTGCACTAAATAAAATATGGGTCCCTTCGGGGCCAATATCAAGTCATATGGCTCTTGGTACTCCATGTCTAGGACCTGTGGGCCTCAAGACATAATATCCTTAGTTATCCCTAGGAGAGGGGATAATAGGACAAACTTATCCCTTGTGGGTTTTGATGCATTTTTTATATGTCTCGTTAATGAGAGAAGCATCATGATGGGTTTCATCAAAATTTTATAGATACAGAAAATGATCTTATTCGACAGAGGTGTTGGGTAGGATCTCTATGTCTAGTTTCAGAGATGGAATCTTGCATTCAATATACAACATTGCTTCTAACCCATACAGCAAATGGAAATGTGTGAAATCAGTGGCAGTTTTGATAGATGTCTGATAAGCCTAGAGTGTTGAGAAAAGTTGTGAATGGAAATTGGTTTTATTCACCCCCACCATGTGTTGAAACATGGGTTTCAAGACTTTGTTGATGGATCCAACTTGTCCATTGGCTTGAGGCTAGTATGGGGATGATTTCTCATGTCAAAAACCCAATTTGGTACACAACTCACTCATCATCTGATTTTGGAAATGGGATCTATGGTTAGTTATGATAGCTTGTGGGACTCTGAACCTAGAGATGATGTGGTTCAATATGAAAATTGTTGTATTTAAACCATCGTTTAGAAATGTAGGAATAGCCACAACCAATTTAGTGAAATATTTGATTGCGATGATAATATAACCATGCTCCCCGACTGAGGTAGGATTACATTGCATAAAATCAATGCCCTGTTTTTCAAAGGGGTCGATGGTGACGATTGGATGGAGTAGAGGAAGGTGGGTATATGCTTTTTTCTGAAAAAATTGACAAGGTGGGAATTTTTTAACATCCTCAATACAATCTTTGAAAATTGATGGCCAAAAATAACCTAGACATAATATTTTATGGGTGATAGTGATCCCAGAGAGATGACCACCACAAGCTCCTAAGTGATATTCATTTAATACATAATCAACCTCTTCATGGGTCAAACAATGATGCAGGACAATATCAATACTACAATGATATAGAGTGTCATCGAGAATAAGGTAATATTTTGAATGATTTCGTATACGACATTGCTCGTCACTTGAAATATCTAGGCATAAGCATTGCATCTAGAGATATAAAATAATGTCTCCATACTAGGGATCAATTGTACTGATAAGGAAAAGTGACTCATCAGGAAGGGAATCCATGGGATCAGTTTCCTCATCGGTATGGGGAATATCACAAATCAACTTGACAAAAACCAATGATTTATTTTCTTTGTATTTGGTGAACATGAGATCAAATTCTTGAAGAATGACGATCCATTTTGAATATTTCCCACAAGTACTTGACGATTCAAGATGTGATTCAAGATGCGGTACATGGGGTTTGAGTCAAGAATAACTGTGGTAGTGTGAAGTAAGATGTAGTGCCAAAATATTTGTATAGTGATGATCACTAACAAAGACAACTTTTCAATGTGTGAATATTGAAGTTTAGGATCTGAAAGGCTCTTAATTAAATAATATATCACATGTTATGCACTATCATTGTCCTCTTGAACTAACACCATGGAAATAGTGGAAGTGGAGGCGGAAAAGTAAAGGATATAATCTCTAATACAGTTAGGGTGGTGTATCAATGGTGTATGTGTCAAAGCATGTTTGAGAGCATCAAATGAGAATTGAGAAATTTCATCCAAATGAAAGGGACATCCTTTTGCATCAATCTCATGAATCCTTTCATGATTTCTACGTAATTGCAGATAAAACAACGTAGAAATTTTGTCTTCCATTGGAAACTTTGTAGTTGAGTAAGGTTGTCAGGAGGAGGTAAAGTGAGGATAGCTTTCACTTTTAAGAGATCCACCCTAATACTATAATTGGATACCACAAATCCTATGAGTTGCCTTGATTCGACATCAAAAATGTATTTGTGGGGATTCAAACATATGTTGTAATGCCAGAAAAGAAGAAAGATTTACCTAAGATGACCAATATGATTTTTTTGATGAGCCAAATGGGATGGAAAGTCATCGAGGTAGGGATAAAAAATATGCTTTATGTCATGGAAAGCATACGACATAGCCTGTCGGAAAGTAGCTGGAACATTTTTAAGGCCAAAGGGTCATTTACGATATGTGAAAGTCCCCCATGGGAAGATGAAGGATATTTTATATTTATTAGCTGGTAAAATATCTATCTAGTTATACCCCAAGAATCCATCCATAAACTAGAAAATTACACTTATGACACAATTATCGATAATTTGGTTGAAGAAGGGCGTATGGTAATTGTCTTTCGGACAATCCTTATTGAGATCCCTATAGTTGATGCAAACTCAAATTTTCCCTTGTTTCTTTGCGACCAGAATGATGTTGGAAACCCATCCAGTCAGAGGTACATGGTAGATCAAACAAGATTTCAATATTTTTCTACTTCTACCTTTATTGTCACATTTTTCTTAGGATGAACAGGGAGAAGATTTTTTCGTACAGTTTTATCTCCAGGGTAAGTTTTAATTTCATGCACAATGATCAAAGGTTCAATCCCTAACATTTATTCATAGATACAGGAAAAAACATCGCAGAATTATTTAAACAAGGAAGTGTAGTTTTGAACTTTTTTAGTTGAACAGTTCACACCTAATTGTATGTTTTCCACGACACCTTCTTTTTCTGATATGTCTACATTGATGGTTTGCGATATGTTTCTCAAATTTCCCTTGGATATCGTATATTGAGTGAGTATTGGATATTGAGGATTATCGACAATATCAAATGGAAATATAGATTGAATATATTTCTTGATTTCATACAAACTGGGAAGAAAGGATGAGCAATGGTGGTTATCATCCCATGGTGACTCTTCGATATTAAGAATTTTCATTATGAATTCTTCAAATGGAAAAATTTGTAGGATGTAATCAAAGGTCGATGATAAGGAATCTAACCAGGATGGTAATGAATAAGAATTAGACGCCACCAGATGTTGGTCATCAGGTGAAGGAGAGGCAGATTGAATGGATTTGTATTTGACCTTGGCTAGACTAACTGGCATAATGTCACCTAGTGTATCAAATTCTAAAGGACTAGGTAAGATCCAAGGATCAAATGATTCAATGGATTGATGTAACCTGGATGAAATCATGTTCACCATTGTCATATGTTGTAAATTTGGAGGAACAGGTGTGGGGAAAGTTTCCATGAGCGAAGAATGTTTCAGTAATCCAACCCCCACACTCTCATAAGTAATTTTTGAGTCCCACAAAAATGGGATGTTGTTGATACTTTGGTTACAGGAATCAGGTGTACAATAATCTAACTAATCGATAATAACTATTTTTCCTTGATGAGGAAACTTTAAATGTTGAAAAATTGAATATGCCACAATAGTCATAGCATAAAACCAGCTTCATCCAAGTAGGAAATTATAATATAAGGGAGCATTGACTACTTCCACATCGACGTAAAAATTTCCCCCACCCCCCCCAATTTAACGACTAAATATTGCAATAGTCCATGAGGTCTAAAATCTTTTCCATAAAATTATTTTAGCATGGTAGGATATTGATTAAGACATGGCGATTTGAGGCCTTTCCAACAAGATATGGACATGAGATAGGTTGATGCTCTTTCATCCAATATAGTGCGATGAATGTGTATATTGTGAACTTTTGTCCCCCACTTTTAAGGATAACTAGGAGATCATGTCTCCAGACCCACAAGACCTAGACATGGAGTACCAAGAGCCGAATCGACTTTGGTATGGCCTTGGAGGGCCCAAATTTTCTTCCTTCAGTGCCTCTATCTTGTCAGCAACAACAACACCCATCACAATCGGCTTGGTCTTGTGTCAGAGATGGTTCTTTCTCCATGAGGTAATGAGTCTGGGTATCATGGTATGTGTCACTTTGATCATCAAAACCATTGAATATGTGCATCTATTTCATTTTATTTCTAACAAATTCTTGGATCTTACGCTTGCCCACTTGACCATGTTTGGGGGGATTGACAGGATTCCCTAGTAATCCTACGCTTGTAGGTTTTGGTTTGCCACTGGGGAGGGCTTCTAAAATTCCATTATCTACTCCCATCATAACACCACCTTTTCATCTTGATTCCCACCCATCTATCCCTTGCACTTGTGCGGGTAATGGGTTGACCTATTTACAAGATTGAACCTTACCTCGTGTGAAGAAGGGGATAAAGGCCCAAAAGGTAAAAGAAAGATGGAAAAAGATAAAATCCTAAGAATAAAACCTCAAGATGATTCACCTAAGGATCCCTGAGAAATCAATAAAAGGATTCTCAACAAGAAACTAGAGGGACCCGTAAAAATAAAAAAAACAAGACCTAGTCAGGGGATAGGGGGTCTCATCATGAGCCAACCTATTAGATCCATGGGTACCTAGAATTATGAAATTACCACCAGGTGGTTACCATTCCAGGGTAGTGACCCTTCGTTGCATGGTTGAGGGAAAGGGGGTCTTATCACGAGCCAACCTTCTTATTTTTGCAAAGGTATTTTTGGGTAACATTGTCACCACTGGTCACAATGCCAGGGCAATGTCCCCTTATTAGCCTCTTGAAGAAAAAGAAAAAAAGAATAAAATAATAAAATAATAAAGGCATGGGCTTGGAAATATTTTCATCCAAGACAGGTGCAACTCGCCTTCTACAATGGAATCCACCAGTAAATCCTTGCATCCTCTTCTCCCACTGCACCCACTTACCAGGATATCCCTTGACTACCTCACCCACTTACATGGCTCTGATCAGCTCTCTTCCAAAAACTTCCTCTTCCAGTGGACACTAGCCCAATAGGATGCCTTGTCATTTTCTCCAAACTTGTATTGCAGGCTCGTGTAATGTCTTTGAGATATTAGCTGATGTAATAGGGATTTTATGGACATGTTTAATAATATTGATGATGCTATGTGATTGAAATTGCTATGATCCCTATGACGTATGAGCCCAAGGAGGGCGTAGTTGTTGATGTACAGGATCATGTCTGGTGGAAAGGTACCATTTTGGACCGGTACACATGGATGATCAGTTCAGACCTCCATGGGGCTAAAGATCCCATAAGATGGATTATGAGACCCCATCAGGGGGCAGAGACAGGATAGATATGGATAAAGGGATTTTCAACGAAGAAGAGGAGGACATTCCACTAGAGGCACCTGGGCAAATCTTGACCTAGGGGGTTTGTTCCCTTTTCAGTGGAACGTTGGCCTTGGAAGGCCCAGGATGTCACCCATGAGGTCCATGATGTCATCCTTGCTTCATGGATGTTTTGGCAGATGGACATGGTAGTTTGGCACGCGTGGCGGCCTGGAGAAGCCCAAAGGGGGCTAATGTTTTTCTCCTAGATGCTTCATTTCCTCTAAAATGGGCTAACGTCACCCTAAGAGGGCATGACGTCATATTCTTTTTCTTGATTATGTTTTAATTGAAGAATTTATTGTAAAACAATATGATTTTTAGTATTTTGGCCTTGTCGGCCTTTTCATGACCTAAAATGTAAAATTAGGTCATGGTACAATATAAATTGAGGGTTTTTACTCTCATTTTTTAGATCATCTCTCACTCACTCATTAGTGAGGTATTAATTTATTTCTACACTTGGGTTCTTTGGATGAATTTGTGAGGCGCACTTGTTGAAGGAAGGCATTTTGGATCTATTTTGGCATTTTTGGCATAGTTCTTGATGGCAGGTGTTACAACTGGGGTTTTCTATGATGTTTCCTTGTGAAATGTAATTGAATTTCTACAAAAATTCTTAATTGAATGGTTGTATTGTTATTTCTTTCATTTATTGTTATAAATTTTCTGAATAAACCCTAGGTGAAAAGAACACATCATTGGGCATTGTCTCATGTCCCCGTCAAGAATTTTCAGCCCTTTTTTGAAGAGAGAAATACCTAGCCTTAGCTACACCTTTTCCCATATTCTTTAGTCGTTTTACCTTTTTGAGCTAAGAAGGAGAAGATGTCTCAATCCCTAGTTCCCCTACACCTTGAAGAGTCATTTTTCCCCTAGGGTTTGCTGGTAATACCTTGCCATAGCAACACATTTTCTTGTAAACCCTCTTGTCTTAGTCTTAAGCCATTTCCAGAGCTATTGTTTTTCCATGGACCTAAGGAAGGAGGAGAGAGCAGTGAGGCCTAGTTCCCCTACACCAAAGTGAGCCTCTCTCCCTTGGGTTTTTGTCCTTGAGGCCTTGTTGTAGAAACACCTCAAGGCTTAATCCTCCAGTCCTTAGCCTTATTATCTTCCTTGATCCTTCATCTCTTGCATCCTCCCTTTGACTTAATTAACCCTAGGAAACACACTAATATAAGACCTAGCCTTTGAGTATTATAATCAAAACCACTCTCAATACTTTGAATGAAACCCTAACTATTCAAACCCTAGCCTAGGACTAACCCTACTAACTAAGAGTTGTCGTCATCTTTTTCTATAAATATCACTTGTGCAGCTAATGTTTTTTTTTATGAGAAATTGAATGGTTGTCTAAGGGAATTACTTGAGTGAAGTATTGATTATCACATTGAATGCCACATTTTCTCATCATTTATTGAATAAGTGACATTTATTATCATTTCTATTTCATAAACATTTGCTTCGTCAATATTTATTATTCAATTGCTTGTATGTATCAAATAGTCATTATTATATGAAGTACTAACCAAGTGAGAAAGCTTGCATATATCAGTTTCTTGTTGATTTGTCTCAGGAAGGTGTATCTCTATTTGGTTTATAATTTATCATTGGCTATTAGCCAAACTATCTGGTAGGTGGTGACTTGTTAGGGGGGAAACTTACCTTTGTATTACAATCATTTAACTTCTGAAAACCCTAGGTCATCGGGGATGTCTCCCCTGGGCATTACCTCCCTAAACAGAAAGAACCATCCCATTGAGGTGAAATTGGGTGGGATTGGTTCCAGTTATGCCAGTTTGAATCCTCTTCGTCCATTATTTATCCTAACTAGAAATTGTGCGATAACATTTTGGCATCATTGTCGGGGAACACTGAGTCAATTCTCCTCAAGACGACACTTTCGGTATGCCTTGCTTCAGAAGCCTTGTTTTACAAGCTTACCCGGCGACTCCACTTAGGATGTTTTCCCTTATCCTTTGATAGTTTCAGGAAAATTATCTGGCGACTCCACTAGCCTTTTCTAGGGTGCTACATTACTCTCAAATCTATGATATTTCCAAGTTATGGGATCATGGCACACTGGGAACAAATGTATTTGACTATTGATTTCAAAATTTTTCAAAGATACCCAAATTACTTTGATACAAAATGTCTAAACAACTCTCCAAGATTTTGTGGTCTCCCAACTTCTCACATCGTAAATCTTTTGGACTATATGAGCGAGAAAAAATTGGGAGGAGAGGATGTTATTATAAATTATTTATACTCACTTTGCCATCCTAATTGAAATATTGGTTTAATAGTTGCTGAAAATATAGGGGTATATCATCTTTCATACACCTCATCATTAGGTTTATTGACTTTACCAAACCATGTTGCCAAACGTATGAAGATGCCCTTCATAATCTTACAATAGCTTTGGAACACAGAGGATTCACTACTGATATTACAGTATATCTCAGAAATGCATATTATATTTGACATCAAGAACCCTCTAATGTGAAAGAAGAGATTTATTAAGAACCTTGCCAGCTCCTTGAAGAGGAGCAATATTTCTCCCATGATTCAATAGAATGTAGCGAAGATATAACTAGAGATGTGAATTATAAGGATGAAGAACTAGTAACCGCTCCTCAATCTGATGAAGCTCTCCAAGGTCCTATCCCTCCTACACAAGATGAAGGGAATGAGGTAAGTCATTTTCCTTTCCAATTTTTTGATGATACCTTCTTCTATGATTCAGAAAGTGAAGAAGAAATGGAACCCTTGGACAAGCTATATCCTCTATATGTCAAGACTGAATATGTAGAGGCAAATCTTCCACTTGATGAAGTTATCCAAATACTTGAATCTCTTGCATGGGAAGGATTAAGAAAGGTGAGTTGTTTCCCCTTCCAGATTTTTAATGATTCTCTATCTTATGATGCAGAGAGTAGAG
>JASDQU010736089.1:39662-54123 GCA_032191745.1 Picea mariana | reverse complement strand
GCTGAGTTCATACATGTTGGAAGATGTAAATGGGTTGTAATTGGTTTTGATATGGACCCCATTTATGACATTGAGAATCATTCCCAACTGTTTCCTTCACAGTTATCATGCCAGATTATCTTTGATTTTGACAAGTGGTAGCAAGGGGATGATATATTTATCGATTCTCCCCAAACACCCAAGGTTGACCTAGCACCATGTTTTCCTGATGATTTTCAATCTTACCTTGAGTATTTTGATGAGTACCCCTCCGAGCACTTGGATTCAGTCTATGAAGAAAATTATCAACCACCATTGTGCTCGGATTTGGATAAAAACATTGTTTTCCTAAAAAAGAATTCTTATGACATATTTCTCCATCCACCTATTATTACTTTACCTTGTTGTTTCATTAAAGCTATGGTTTGGAATTACAACTTTTGTACTGAGTTTCCTATGAAGGAAACCTGGGAATCCAAGGGTTGGTTGAAAACTACAAGTTCAAGTCTATGGTATCAATGTTTCAAATTTCCCTTAAGAGCTTTCCATCCACCTACTAAATCCTTGTTAGTCCCTTTAGAGTGCGAGGATGTCCTAGCTAGCCAGTTTGTTGATCTTTTGAGCCAGTATTATGAACCTTGGACTTTTCATGACCCTTTCCTGAAGTGGATTGAGCACTTTCATTGGAGATTGACATGGCATGAATTTATCCCACCCACCCGCCTTCATGAGTTAGACTTTGTGATCTCCGATGATATGATATATATTCTAACAAATGTCATTTTTCTTCTTGACTTATCACTATTTTGGTTTATGATGAAGCACAAAGGCAGGTATCATGGGACATTCATGGATTGGCTTCACTGGTAATTTGACTACACCTAACATCCAGCCAAAAGGTAAGTACAAGTAAGTAGTTTTCTTTCACTTTCACACTTATGATTGCGTTATTCCAGTTTTGTTTTATGTACATATATATGATGGGGTGGCATTTCCACCCTAATCAGTTACTGATGTTTTCTATTGAGATCAAGAAGGTATGCAGGTTATGCCATAGATGTTGAGGTTCTCATGTTCTCTATGGTCAAAACATGTCCCTGAGTTCGAGCTAGATGTTATCCCCCACTTTTAGGGATAACTAGGAGATCATGTCTCAAGGCCCACATAACCTATATATGGAGTATTGAGATCCATATCGAATTTAGAATGGCCCTAGATGACCCACCTTTTCTTCCTTCAGTGCCTCTATCTTGTCAGCAGTAGCAACACCCATCACCATTGGCTTGGTCTTGTGTTAGAGATGCTTCTTGCTCCATGAGGTAATGAGTCTGGTTATCATGGTATGTGTCACTTTGATCATCAAAACCCTTGAATATGTGCATCTATTTCCTTTTATTTCTAACAAATTCTTGGATCTTACACTTTTGCACTTGACCATGTTTGGGGGGATTGACAGGATGCCCTAGTAAGCTTATGCCTATAGGTTTTGGTTTTCCATTAGGGAGCGCTTATGAAAATCCATCATCCAATCCCATCATAACACTAGTTTTTCATCTTTTTTCCTACCCATCTATCCCTTTCACTTGTCTGGGCAATGGGTTGACCTATTTACAGGATTTCACCTTACCCCATAGGAAGAAGAGGCTAAAGGCATAGAAGGTAAAAGTAGGCTGGAAAAAGATAAAATCCTAAGAATAAAACCTCGAGATGCTTCGCCCAGGGATCCCTGAGAAAGAAACAAAAGGCTTCTCAGCAAGAAGAAAGAAGGACCCATAAAAGTAAAGAAACAAGGCCTAGTCAAGGGATAGGGGGTCTCATCACGAGACAACCTATTAGGTACATGGGTACCTAGCAGTATGAAATTACCACAATCTGGTTACCATGCTAGGGTAGTGACCCTTGGTTGCATGGAAAATGGAAAGGGGGTCTCATCATGAGCCATCCTTCTCATTTTTGCAAAATTACTTTTGGGTAACATTGTCACCACTAGTCAACATGCCATGGTAGTGTCCGCTGATTAGCCTCTTGAAGAAAGAGAAAAAGAGAATAAAAGAATAGAAGAATAAAGGCATGGTCTTGGAAATATTTGCATCCAGGATAGGTGTAAATCACCTTCTACAAAGGCACCCACGGGTAAAGCCTTGCATCCTCTTCTCCCACTGCACCCACTTTCCAGGACATCCCTTGAACACCTCACCCACTTACATGGATCCGATGAGATATCTTCCAGAAACTTCCTTTTCCAGTGGACACTAGCCCAATAGGACGCCCTGTCATTTTCTCCAAACTTGTATTGCAAGATCGTGTAATGTCTTTGAGATTTTAGCTGATGTACTAGGGATTTTATGCACATGTTTAATAATATTGATGATGACATGTGATTGACATTGCTATGATCCATGCGAATTATGAGCCCATGAAGGGCATAGTTGTTGATTTGTAGGATCATGCCCGATGGACAGGTACCATTTTGGACCGGTACACATGGATGATCAATTTGGACCTCCATGGGGCTAAAGAGCCCATCATATTGATGTTGAGACCCCATAAAGGGGAAAAGATAGGATAGAGATGCATCAAGGGCTTTGCACTGAAGAAGAAGAGGATGTTCCACCAGAGGCACCTTGGCAGAGCTTGACCTAGGGGGTTGTGCCCTTTTCAGTGGAACATTGGCCTTGGAAATCCTAGGATGTCACCTATGAGGTCAACGACATCATCCTTGCTTCATGAACGTTTTGGCAGATGAACAGGGTAGTTTGGCACATGTGGCGGCCTGGAGAAGCCCAAAGGGGGCTAACGTTTTTCTCTTGGATTCTTCATTTTCCCTAAAAGGGGTTAACGTCACCCTAAGAGGTCATGACGTCATATTATTTTTCTTGATTAGGTTTTAATTTAAGCATTTAATGTAAAACAATATGATTTTTAGTATTTTGGCCTTGTCGACCTTTTCATGACCTAAAATGTAAAATTAGGTCATGGTACAGTATAAATTGAGGGTTTTAACTCTCATTTTTTAGATCATCTCTCACTCAATCATTAGTGAGGTCTTAAATTAGTGCTACACTTGGGTTCTTTGGCTGAATTTGTGAGGCGCACTTGTTGAAGGAAGGCATTTTGGATCTATTTTGGCATTTTTGGCATAGTTCTTGATGGAAGGTATTACAACTAGGGTTTGGTATGATGTTTCTTGCTGAAATGTAAGTGATTTTCTGCAAAACTTCTTAATTGAATGGTTGTATTGTTATTTCTTGCATTTTTTGTTATAAATTTTCTGAATAAACCCTAGGTGACAAGAACACATCATTGGTCCTTGTCTCTTGTCCCCATCAAGAATTTTCAGCCATTTTTTGAAGAGAGAAAGAGCCTAGCCTTAGCTACACTTTTTCCCATCTTCTTTTGCTAGCCATTTTACCTTTTATGAGCTAAGAAGGAGAAGACATATCAAGGCCTAGTTCCCCTACACCTTGAAGAGCCATTTTCCCCCTAGGGTTTGTTGGTAAGGCCTTTCCATAGGAACACGTTTCCTTGTAAACCCTCTTGTCTTAGTATTAAGCCATTTCCAAAGCTAGTCGTTTTTCCATTGACCTAAGGAAGGAGGAGAGAGAACTGAGCCATATTTACCCTACACCAAAGTGAGCCTCTCTCCCCTAGGGTTTATTTCCTTGAGACCTTGTTGTAGCAACACCTCAAGGATTAATCCTCCAGTCCTTAGCCTTATTATCTTCCTTGATCCTTCATCTCTTGTGTCCTCCCTTTGAGTCCATTAACCCTAGGAAACACACTAATCTAAGACCTAGCTTGTGAGTATCATGATCAAAACCACTCTCAATACTTTGAATGAAACCCTAACTATTCTAACCCTAGCCTAGGACTAACCCTACTAACTAAGAGATGGCATCATCTTTTTCTATAAATATCACTTGTGCAGCTAACATTTTTTTTTATGAGAAATTGAATGGTTGTCTAAGGGAATTACTTGAATGAAGTATTGATTATCACATTGAATGCCATGTTTTCTCATCATTTATTGAATAAGTGACATTTATTATCATTGTTATTTCATAAACATTGACTTTGTTAATATTTATTATTCAATTGCTTTAATGTATCAGATAGTCATTATTATATGAAGTACTAACCAATTGAGCAAGCTTGCATATATAAGTTTCTTGTTTCTTTGTCTCAGGAAGGTGTATCTCTCTTTGGGTTATACTTTATCATTGGCTATTAGCCTAACTATCTGCTCAGTGGTGACTTGTGAGGGGTGAAACTTATCTTTGTCTTACAATCCTTTGCCTTCTCAAAACCCAAGGTCAGTGGGGATGTCTCCCCTGGGCCTTGCCTCCCTAAACATAAAGAACCATCCCATTGAGATGACATTTGGTGGGTTTGGTTCCATTTATGCCAGTGTGACTCCTCTTCATCCATTCTTTATCCTAATTACAAACTGCACGATAACACGAACAAAAAATTCAATTTGAAATGCAAGTTGGTGAGAAAGCCTTCATTTATAATTTTCTAGGTTAAACATGATAGTATTGGATGACTCCGGATATACAACTCCAATGGTTGCCAAGAGAGTCCTACGCTGACTAGGGAAGTGTTGTAGAACTTGAGTGTTGACATCGCACAAGGTGATAGAGCCATATATTCAACTATGTTGTAGTTTAGGGTAGTATGAGAGTTGGGATTAAATGTCGATTTTCGAATAGTAAGCTTGGCCGGTCATAATATAGATTCAAAATTTGGTTTCTCAATATAGAGAGGCCCAGATGGAGGGGTAACAAAAGTGGAAGGTGTGTCGGTCACTTTTCAATTATTTACTCTCTCTTTACCCATTTTCCCTGGAGGTGTGTCATATGTTTACATCCTAGTGGTAAAATCTACACAATTGAACATATAAATGTGGGCACTTGAGGAAGCATCCTCTTTAGGAGGATGACCTTGGTTTCTTCCTTGCGGAGGTGCATAATTTTGTACAACCAATGACTCTTGTTGTGGAAAATAATGTGTCAAAAAAATGAGTTGGGAATTTCCTTTAAATATTTTTTATACTTCTTGTTGGTGAGGACAGTCTCTTGTGCAATGATATTCAACAAATATGAGATAGGGAAATTTTGTTTTTTGTTGTTGTTGATTTTCATTAGAAGGTGGTTGTGTTTTTGTTTTTTTATTTTTTGTTTGATTTATTTTTACTCTTCTTTCCCCCCCCCATATTGCAGTGGTGAAGTAGATTGAATTGCATTTACTTTAGATACTTTAGATGGGGTGGAATTAGATGGGACATAAGTATGAACTTTAGTCGAGGTAGATATTGAATGATTTGTAGTTCCAATCGACTATTAGGTAGGCTGAGTTTTGACAGAACTGATAATGCCATCAGAATGAGAAACAGATCATGGTTGGGATGGATCGGTTGATGTATGAGAAGCATTTGGGATCAATTCATATAAGGTATCAGATTGGGAATAAACCAAATCCAGATATTGGGCACAATAAGTAACTTCTTATTTTGTAAATACGCTTCCCATTTCCACATCACGAGCAATAGGTGGTAACATGGATTTTGTGAACCATTCTTTCAACAAATGGTCTAGGATGGTGGCTTTGACTAGTTTTCTTTGTCATCTACATTCAAGAATATGATAAGAAATGTGTACAGAGTTGGTCTAATGAAGAGAGGTCAATTTTTTTTTTCTGTTTTCATATCTAATCGGAAGTTGAAAATGGGTGAGGAAATCCATTGCAAGAAAATTGAAATCTTGAAAAGATCTACATTGTAATTCAATATACCATTTTGTTGCAAAGCCTGTAAGAGTACGATGGAAAAGACACAAATGAATAGATTCATTCATAAATGAGTTTGATGAACACCAAAGATGAAATTTCATGATATGATTATTCATATCTTCTCCAGGTTTACCATCAAATTTTGGAATATCCGATGGTAACCTGGTGGGAATTACTGGCCAGAAAGGTGAGTACAAAATTGGATCATTTGTCAATCTTGACAAGTCCGGGAGATATAAAGTAGCTAGAAAAGGTAATTGTCTATTACATTGAGGACGATACTGGTGAGGCATGGGAACACCAGTAGGACTGTAAAATGGTTGTTGTGGGAAGTTATATCTAGAAGGTTCTTCGATATATGGTTGTTGAGGATTTTCGAGAACAAAAGTAGGAATCATTTGTTGGAGAAATTTTGTAAAAGATGAAGGAAATCCCATTTTACCTTGTGGAGGATAGTTATTTTGACCTTGAGGAAGGTAACTAGGTGGACCTTGAGGAGGATAACCAATTTGAACTTTGGGAGGATAACTAGTTTGACCTTGAGGAGGGTAACTAGTTTGAACTTTTGGACGGTAACCAATTTGATCCTATGGAGGAAAAGATGATTGACCATGAGGACCCCAAGTTGGATTCGGGACACCTAGGAATGGTTGTACAGAGTACAGTCCTAAATTATTAGGATGTAAATATACTTCTAGAGGGTTTGGATGAAAAGATCCTCCTTGAGGTGGTCCCCAAATTTTTTGTGGGTTTCCGACAAAAGAACTTTAAATTTGGTCCGCTTCCATAGGTTGGGTAACAACAGGGACTTGTCCACTGAATGAGGGATTCCCTCTCAAAGGAACTTGTCCACTGAAAGAAGTTTTTCCTACGGTAGGGATTTTTCCACTAAATGAGGGTGTCCCCCAGTCGAGGCTTTTTTTATGACATGGTTTTTCATTCTAATATGGGAAGGTGTCCCAACGATATTCGGTGGTGTGAATGAAGTTTCATATTGAATAGGAATTGTTGGTGTAACCATGATAGTATTTTGTATATGAATAGGAAGGAAAAGACCTGTATCACTCGATATTTGACCTGAATTTGTAGCAGTATTAAATGTTGGTCTTGTAGGGTGGCCAGGAAAATGGCTCGAGGGTCATGCATCTACACTAGTAGTGACAGATGTATGTGGAGGGACAAAGACTCGTTGATTCAAATTGATTTTTTCATTAATATCATGGATCGATGGAGTTATCCATATAGGAATAACATGAGTTTGATGTGGATCTATCATTTCAGTAAAGTGGACAAGGGTTGTATACTCTTCATTTTTATTGCGTTGTTCTGATTCCATATTAACTTCTTCAAATGGCCTTGATGATAATCTAGGATAATCCTCAACTATGATATTTTATGAAGAGTCTAATCAGAGAAGAAGTGGATCAATAGGGTTGGTCAATGGCGGGTTTACAGGGATGATAGAACCTTCTTGAACTATTACAATTACTCCCTCAGGATTTTCAATCAAAGGAGTAGAAACACTTCTAGTGTCCGAATAGTTTTCAACTACTTCACGAAAAGTGTCTAAAGGTGAATTGGGAGGTAAGGGTTTGTATCCTTCCCAAGGAAACCCTTTCATCCTACGTGATTGAAGAAGACCTTTTTTAGCCATAGTACCAATCTTAAGGACAAATAAGGGGAAAAAACAACACTCACTAAAAATATAGAAAACCAACAAGGAAAACAATAGCTTCTCACAGTGAACTTACTAGTTGGTGATGAAATCTAACATTTCACGAACAAAGTGAGAACGGCTGGTATTGAGCAGGTGGATAAGTTATGTTGGTGACCTCCTTAATGGACTTACACCTTGGTGCAAGTTCTCTCACATTTTATCTGCAGGTTACCCTCCAAGAACCCCGAGTGAGTTTGAACAATGTCTGACCAAGGTACAACAAAGACTCCCCTTTGCCTTCACATTGTGTATAGAACCTAAATATTATGGTCACAGAGGTTACCAAATCACAATCATCCGCTAGAAGAGTACATTCAACATCAGTTCTGAATGTATGGTAAAGATATCAATTCCAAAATTCTTCAAGAGAGTTGTAGACAAGTGGACTGGTAAACTCCTGAGGACCTCGAATGGATTCTGGATTCACAAAGATCTGAGACCAAATGAAAACAATTGGTTCCTAGGAATAAACCCTAGTATAGAATTGTACCTCTATGATTGGTTGAGCCTTGGAGGGGTAATATCTATTTCTCTCCCACACATGACCTCGTGTTTAACCCCTGTTTGAGAGGGAGATCCCAACTATTCTTATACGAAAATTGGATATTATCTCCCTATCAAAAGATTCTATGTTTGTCTTTAATTATTTTGATATTTAACCTCACAAACTATTCCAAAGATGTATCCTCTAATGTTGGTGTAAATCTCTAAAAATAAAATTTTCTAGATGCATTTTAATTAGCACTTATTTTCACAGCTATTTGTTACTCAAGAGTGAATGATAGTGAAACTAATAATGGTTTGAGGCTCAACTCCAAAAATAAAGAAAAAAGAACGAGATGTAATTTTTCTTTTTCGATGAACTTCTATCTATGGGAACGAGAAGAGATATTTCTTTTCGTCACTAACAAACACTCAAAATAATGCAAAAACTTAATGCAATTTTTTTCCCAAACATGAATTCATACATTTGCCAAACTATCAAAAAGAAAATTATTTCAATTTCCAAGACCAATGCATATGCAGTTCTGCAAATTCTCTTTGTTTGATTTTTAGATGCAACCAATGATGTGCTTCTAATTATTCATTATTTCACTAATAATGAAATAGTTCATAACTAAAATGGCATAGAACAGGAAGAAAAATATCGTCCAAACAAATATACTCAGAAAATAAATAAAAGAAAATGAAATTCACTCAAACAAAGATAAAAAAAAAGACAAGAAATCAATAAAATCATACTCAATAATCTTTGAAAAGTGAGCAACAAGAAATGACATCAAATATAGGTTGTGGCATACCTTATTCTGGTGATTTTTCTCGTTGCTCCAATCCTTGAGATTGATTTCTAATCTCCTTAAGTCAGATCAAATCTTGCGAAGAGAAACAAATATACCTTTATTCTACTCTATATAATTAAAAAAATAGATCTATCTAAGAATATTGAACAACAATAGACAAGTACATGAAAAATTACACATACTTGAAGGAAATAGGCCAAGTATATTAATTAGAGAACCCAAATTAGATACTTATAATTTGAGTTTGAAGATGCAGCAGCTCCTCCAAGCTCTCCTCGTCCAACCCTTGCGTGAACAATGTGAGATCCAAATAATGATGCTATTATTGATTTCTTCCTCCCCTTTCACCATGGAAATTCCTCCAATTTATAGGAATGAGAAGTACCACCACCATGAGAAAATGAGGGATATGGTTGAGGATATGGATCCTTGAGTTTTGGATCAGATCCTAAGGTGAATCCCAAGCATGAGGGTTGAACATAACTAACCCAATATGAGAGAGTTGTCCCATAGAATTAGGTGAAAGATATCCCCTTTTTGCCTCAACAAGAATGAGACTCCCCCATAGTGAGAGACAAGGATCCATCCTAGTAGTGGTGATCCCCTAACATGGTAGAGGGGGTTCCATGGCACTCCCCCAACATGTATAAGGGGGTGTCGCCCTTCATAAATACTAAAAAAAGGGTTGATTTTTCTAAGGAAAAGGTGTGTTTTGATTGCCAAATGATGGGGATTTTCTATCTAACATGTTTTAGGGGTTGTGGCAAGTGTTTTTATGGTGTCAATTGAGTTCTAACACTTACAAAGCATCTTACGACAATTGCGACACTTGCGATAGTTTGGGTGTGACACTTACGACACTTATGATAGTTTAGGTGCAAGACTTACGACACTTACAATGTGATGCTTGTGCCACATGCAACACTTTGAATGTGATATTCTAAACACATGTGACGCATTATGAAAGTGTGGAAATTTGACGTGAAACAATGGCTTGGAAAGGAATGACAATGGCATGTCATGGAAAGGCATGGTAATGGCATGTCATGGAAATGGCATGGCATGAAGATGCTTATGGGATTGGATTTGGGAGGATCATTTGTATCCTTGTGTGATCTAACCCAAAAATTGGGTAGGAAATTGAAAACAAATCCCATAGATGGTGAAGGGAAAATAATAATGGTTCCAAGTGTCCCTGGAGGAATTTTTGTAACATAGCATTACTTTTTATGGTGTGTCTTGAAATGTGACCTCAAAAAATTTATATGTAGGTTGAAAATGATACCCATTCTAAGATATAGTTTCCATGTGAACTCTCTCATTGTATTGATCAAAATTAATAAGTTTAGTGGACATCATGGAAGAATGAATAGATGTTATTAATAGTTGATGGGTTTAAAAAAATTCACATATACCCACTACACAACCTAAACAAACATGAGTGCATTAATGAGTCATTGACTAGTGTTTTTGGAATTTATGAATGGTTACACATAAATACAATTATTTTATATATGCCATGCATATAAAGAGGGGAATAATGTGTGTGCCCTATAAAATGGTCAAATTATGGATTGAATCAACTAAGAAACTAACAACTAGGCTTATCAAAGGAATATCAAGGGAATGCTAGGGTTTGAATATTCCAACTTGTAACAACCCATGATAAGATATCGGTAGGTGCATTTACTTCATATTCTAAATATATATGAAGTGTTTGGGTTGTCCAAATGTTGTGTACTTTCATAATTGAATTTTACCTTATGTCATCTTCATAATTGAGTAATTATAGTACTAGTTATGGAGGTTAATTTGACATAACATTGAGTTGAGATTGTTAAGTGATTTACAATTATGTAGAAGATAAATGAGAAAATTTATTTATATAATAAAGTATTGTAGTATGCCATTTTTTAGGTCACAATATTTTCAAGTGACCACTATTTGAGGGTGGTTTGTCATTGGATTTAGTTGGAGATAATTCAAGAGGTAGTCCATATTGTTGGCCATGAGTTAGAATATGGATATCCACAACATTCATGAAAATAATTCAAAAGGAATGATCTATATATGATGTAGAGATACATGGCTGATTAGAAGGCAATGTGTTGAGCTCTCAACACACCCAAAAAAAAATTCTCTGCCAAACTCTACTTTTTGGGTACCACTTATTGTTTAATTAAGAACAATGTTGTTTTCACTTATCTTTGTTTTCTACAATTTCTCCTTGATTCTTTCAAAGTTTCCTTGAACATGTCAAAACCATCAGAACTTAAAGGGAGTAACATTTGACTAAAGAATCAACCACTAAGTTGTTTCACCTGACACGTCCAAATTTTGGCACTCAGAAGAATCATAGGTGAATGAAAATTGTCCTAGAAAACTAAGGACATCAATCACTGGTTTTCATTGGCATCGGTAAATGGGGAGTTTTTCTTTTGTGATAAGCATTGCACAAGAAAGTTGTTGATGACCAATTTCATTCAACATCGATAAAACGTGAAAGGAAGTAGTCGTTTGTGGGGAAAGGGAGGAATCACCGACGACCGATCCCGTAAAAACATTTCAGCATCGACGAATTTCCAAGAAGCTAGCCCGAGGGAAAATATGCGATAAGTTCATCCCCGGTTACTAACCCCTGATACCTAATCGACATCGATGATTCCTAGGCTGGGATAGGAAGCACGTAATTAAAAGAAGGTTACCACCTCTGTTGGCACTCATGAGTCCAGTCACCTGTCTTTATCTGCCATGTGTCACGTCAGAACCATCCAACAAAATAAATCAACATCGGTGGTTTTTATTTTATAAGGAGTATCAATAAAGAATCTCGTAGCTCAATGCCGATCCCTAACTTCCCTTTTCAGAAAATGACACGATGGAATGTTTTAGCTCTAATATACGCTAGATACGATGCATTTAATTGATTGATTAATTCCAAGATCGCGCATTAGTCTCTAATTTGTGTGCAAAGCCCAATGACCATTTTAACCTGTAGATACAATGCATCTCCCTCTGTGCCTCCACCCTCAACCTACGTAAAATTAATTACAGAGAATTGGTAGTAAGTAGTTTAAATTTCATCCCATTACTTCTATTAATAGCTTGACGTGACTGGTAAGTTCGCTCTCGTTATATTACCTTGAATTATTATGAGCCAGAGCATTCTACATGAAAAGAGGTCTGGAACATCCAGAGGAGAAAGATGAACAAACTTGAGAATGATTCCAAGGTATAGTGAGTATTAAGAAACAAATTTTAGCAAGCATACAGGTATGTACCAGTCTGGTGTTGATTTCATTTCACATATAAATTAAGATCTAATATTATTCTATGTGTCATCCCTAATTGAGCATCTTCGGTTGCAGGAATGATGCCTCCAAAGAAACCTACCACTAGGAAATATCCTAGAGTCCCAAAGCTGGAAGAATCAGAAGCAGGAGAAGGATCCTCCCCAGCTGTTGCAAGAAAATTGGAATTCACTTCCAAGCTAGGACCCATCATCAAGACGATCTCCAAAGAAGCCTTGACTTAGCCTCAATCCTTTGGGGACATAGAGGCAAACATTGGGACCAATACAACATTCCCGCAATGGGAAGACCTATTCAAGGAAATCAAGCATGAAGAATTCCCTGAATATGCCCCGCATAGAGATCCTGGCACGAGGAAGCTGGATGATGAGGTCTTTGTCAACATCCACAAGGATTACCTACACATGGTGGCAATAAGGAATCTGGTATTCCCTTTCATTGAACTTTTGAAATGGCTTATTGATCACAGCGATGCACATAAGTGTGTAATTAATGATGATAATGGTTAAATTGCCAGGGTTTTCCTCCCAATAGAAGTCGAAAGGTATTACAAGCTCAGGGAGCCATATGAACGTTTGAACAAGGATTTTTTTGTGAAGTTTTATCAGAATAATGACACCAATAAAATCATGGCATCCTGGTGGAGAGAAGACAAAAAATTCACTAACCAAAACTGTGGCTAGTACCTGACAACCAACCTCAAACAACCTTATATTTATCTAATGACTCTCCTTTGCCGGTTGCATGGAGAAAAATATTTATCCAGGTTTTCAGAGGCATGGATTCCTTTGGCTTATACTGTCTCCATCTTCGGAGCAAGCTTCAACTGGGGTGTGATCATCTCCAAATATCTTAGCACTTGCATTCTACAGGTTCAGCAGCCGAAGGAAGGAGAAACTCCTACCTTCCACATGGTGTCTTATCTATTGGACATCATCTGTGCAAGAAATGTCTTCGTAGGAATGAACTTGGGTTGGCACGCTTCTAAGCTCCCGGTCCATGTCTATTTTAGAATCTTGTGGGAGAATAGGTATAAAATATCCTAATCTCTCATTTGCGACCAATTTATCACACCTATTCATTTCTTACTATTCAATAAAGAATGTCGAAGGATGTCTACGGCCAAAAAAGTTATATCAAAATTCAGTCACTGGTACCTGGACGAGCCCGAAACCTACATTAGGATTTTTGGTGCCACAAGAGCACCACATTTTCTACCTATATATGTCCCCAACCGACTCATACTAGGGGAAATATGTTACCAAATTATCTTGCAGGGGTACAACGCCACTTTGGTGAAGGATAAGAAGCAAGCATTCATACCCTATGGGTTGCATATCGGCTTCTACCAGGTTAAAGACATTGTGCAGGCCAAGAAAGAGGGATTAAGTCAATTGGAATTTTGGTTCTAGACAGGACGTTTTTGCAAGCACGATCCCAAGGGTCTCATCTCAAAACATGCATCACATGTATCGTCCTATTGGCCTTATGCCCATGATTGGTTTGAGGATGTAATATTCACTGAAGATGCTCAAGATTGGGATGAGGTGATGGTAAGAATGGTTGACCCGAAAATAACCAAGTTCAAGGCCATGAGTTGGGAAGAGAAATCGACATCCTTGGATGAAAGAGCTCAAAGAGAAGAAGAAATTATCAGTACCAGGGAAGAAAGGGTAACATTCAAATTGACTGAAATGATGGAATCTCCCCAGGAAGCCCCTATACAGAACTAGAATTTTCTCAGAACTCCAGGTGTAAGGGAAAGAGGGACAGTATTGCTCCAACTTTCTCAACAAATAATGGATCCAACCCTCTTATCAATCATTCCAACCAGTAACCCAGAAGAGAGCCCGACAGGGGTAGGTGGCTCTGAGCTCACAAACCCCGGTAACATCAATGGGTTAGATGACCCTGAATCCAGACTGTTGCCAGTCGATTCACTGGCAAGCGCGATGACTCAATCAAATTCGGGTCAGGTGTTGGTCGAAACTAGTGCGTCTAACCCTCTGTTCGAGTTCATAGATATAAACAATAATGATGAGAGTCTGGAGGCATCTTAGAAAGCCTCTATGCATGTAGAAGAAGAAAAGGGAGACGAGGAAAAAACACCTCTTGTTCCCAATGTTCAAAGTCAAGAGGACACACGAGAAGAAAAAGGAGCCAAAAGTGGCTTAGATACAAAAAATCTCAATGCATCGGAGACCCAAGCAGGTAGTCCCAAGGACAAGTCAAAATTGGACGTGTCAAAAGAAAGATCCCTGCAGAAGGACATCGATGATGCCATGGATAGAATACAGGCAAGTATTGAGCTCTCTCCTGACACATCCATTCCACTTGATACGCAGGTCTCCGATAAACATCAG
>JASDQU010736088.1:307964-351012 GCA_032191745.1 Picea mariana | reverse complement strand
AACCACAGAAAGGGAGGGTTTAGCTATGACTTACGCTCTGCAGAAGTTTAGACATTATTTGTTGGGTTCTCATTTTAAGTTCTTTACTGATCATTTTGCACTAAAATATCTAGTTAACAAACCTGTTCTGGAAGGAAGAATTTGTCGATGGTTGCTACTTTTTCAGGAATTTTATTTTGAAGTGATCATTAAGCCTGGAAGATGCAATATAGGGCTTGATCACTTGTATAGATTAGAGTCAGGAGAAAGTGGCGGAGAAGTCAATGATCAGCTCCCAGATGCAGACTTGTTCTAGGTTGAGGCCATACTAGAATACCTGGAAGACATAGCAGTCTTCTTAAGTATAGGGGCCTTCCCAGAAGCATACTTCACAACTCAAAAACGTCACATGGTGGTTAGAGCAGCGGACTATCAATTGATTGCGGGGAAATTGTATAAGTTGGGACTAGATAGTATCCTCATGAGATGTGTCTTAGATCATGAAAGACAAGACATACTGTGGGAGTGCCACAATGGATTTGCGGGAGGTCATGTGGGAGGGAAGGCCACTACGTAGAAAGTCCTCCAAGATGGACTATGGTGGGCCACTCTCTTCAAGGATGCAAAGGTGTATGCTAGATCTTGCAACTTTTTCAAAGAGTGGGTAAGCCATCATGACGAGATGAATTTCCTCTTCAGCCAGTTCGAGCTCTACAAGCATTTGAGAAATGGGCGATTGACTTCATTGGGCCAATCAACCCCACTGCTAAGAATTCAAAGGTTAGGTATATTATTACCAAAACTGATTACCTTACACGTTAGGCTGAGGCAACAACTGTTCAAGGTTGTTCGACCGATATTGTTGCTAGGTTCATTTTTGAAAATATTATCACTCAGTTTGGATGTCCTAGGAGTCTGACCAGTGATCAGGGAGGTCATTTTATCAGTAGTACAATAGCGAAGATTACAACAGAGTTCTTGATCCAACATCACAAAAGTATTCCCTATCATCTGCAAGCCAATGGAATAGTGGAGGTGTTTAAAAATATTTTGGAGAGAGGATTAATGAAGGTTTGTTGCGCAAACAGGGAGGATTGGAATGACAGAGTCCCAACAGTTTTATGGGATTACAGGAAAACCACAAAGAAACTCCACAAGTACACTCCATTTCAATTAGTTTATGGGAAAGAGGCTATGTTACCTACATAATTCATTACTCCGAGTTTATATATTGCACAGATTACACACATGTTGGAGGATGAATCTGTTGCGTAGAGGCTCATGGAATTGAAAAAACTTGAAGAGACCAAGTGTTTAGCAAACTTCCATCAATCAGTTTAGAAATCAAGGAAGTTTAGCGAATGACGCTCGCCTGAAACCCTATATGTCTCAGAACTAGGCTAAAGGATTGTTTCTTTAAGTCTGAATGAGCATGTATAGTATTTATATTTGAGTTTATTTTCAATTTTTTTGAATAAAGTCGAAGAGTGCATTGTTGCGCTGCAACATGTAGTTCATTTTTTTTTCTTCTAAGTGTTGGTTGATGCAAAACTACTTACTCATTAACATAGGATCAGAAGATCCACAAAGATATTAATGACAATCATTAAATATGATGGGGACCTCTTTGTGGTTGGAGGGAGAGTGAATCCGAACACAATCCTAGTCCATGTGCCACATGAACCTAGTCTAGTCACAGCCTTTATTACTGCTACAATACCCCGTTCGAATTCTGTTAAACCATAAAGCCGCGATACACGAAGATTCCATTGGTATTCGCACCAGGATTATCATCCGTTAAAAGGTAGGGTTTGGAATCGACCACATACCTGACCAACTTTCCCAGTAAATGCCAAGATCACCCCATAGATTTACCCTGTTAACCAGTCCCATCAGGAAACTCAAATTCAAGTTGCGTCTATAGGTTTAATGATGAATAACAATTATTACAAAACTTGCCAGCTAAGCCCGGGTATAAGGGATGGTGAACTTGGCATAGGATGCATTGTTTCACAGAGAGAACTTAGAGATTTACAAATTATGAAGAGTGAGAAAGCCCATGTAATCCCTTGACCCTTAGTCGCAATCCCCAATCCTTGTTTCACCTATGCAATTTGTTGATATTTTAGACTAACCATGCCGAGAGCTACAGAAAGAAGAAGTTTCGTTTCAAAGGATGCAGTACTAGAAGAGCCCTGTGACCCTTGGGTTGAGATTGTGGGAGATCTCAAAGGAAAGGTCAAGCAGGTCAAGCTCCTCGACCTTTACCTGACAAAGCAAGTTATGTTCCCTCAAATGAACATTGATGTCTTCTAGAGTGTTTCTCCAGATGATTTGGGAGGCATGATGTTTGTGCAAAAGTCTGATTTCATCAATCTGTTCAACTCTACCATCATGAACCTCAGGGACTTACCAGTTTTTGGCACCACTGGAGAAATTGCAAGGTGTACCAAGTTTCTGATCAGCAGGGTACATGACAAAATCTTGTGGTTGGATAGGAGATATCCAATCGACATAGAGGACATCCACCAACTTATGAGACTATCCATCGAAGGCGAGGATGTGTCCAAAGGCTTCCAGGGTCCCAATAAGCATGGCAAGAAGAAGGGGGAGCCTAGTCTATATGAGCGGTTCCATACACATAGGGGAGGGCGCACGGCCAAGATCAACCCCATACTACCCAAGACGGTCAAGACCGACTTCTATATAATTGATAGCAAGTTCATGACGTATTACTACAAAGGAGAGTGTACACTGGATGCCTTATCAATGACATATTTTTTGGCAAATGGCATTGTCTTCAACTAGTGCAGCTATTTACTGGAGGAAATCCTGGTGGCTTATGAGGAAGCATAAGAGAAGGGTGGTACTTTCACCTATGACTACTTGTTGCTTGCATTCACAATGATGAAGTGGACGCCACCCACAAGAAGACCATTATCGCCAACAAATAAAGGGAAATTGGAAAATATGTTCGAGCCTTGGCACTCAAGGTCGGACTTGGAGAACACCGCCTTCAACAACACGATGTTCTCCAAATGGTACAACAGGTTGCTCGACGCAACACAAAGGTTGCACATTCCGCAATAATTTTTAAACTGCAATACGTGAAACATAACATTCATCATGAATTGCCACCATACATTCATGTGGCCAAGGTATTCCAACAAAGAGGACTTCCACTCGCTCATGATTCCATTCTACTTGGATGAGGAGGCCTTCAACAAGGAGGTTATGTTGTGGCTTGGATTCAAACGCAACCCGCACAAGTCAAGGATGAATTACGTTCTTCCTGTGGACATGTTGAAGAAGAGGCATCAAGAAGCAGGAGTAGGACCGAGCTCATGCCTAGAGGTATATAATAAAGAATCCTCGACACAGACAGACTTTGACGAGGAGGAAGAGACGCGGTCACTAGAGCGCAAAAAGAGAACACTACCTGTGTTCCCGCAACTGCCTAAGCAAGTTACATTGATAGGTAAGGATGTCAACAAAATCCTTAGCGTTTCATTCATCACAGAGCCAGTGGCCAAGAAAATCAAGATGAGGATCTCCTCGAGAAAGGTTTTGAACCCCTAGCCCATTTCATCCACCGTTCCTCGCACTCGCTCAATGGATCGAGTAGCCCACATTATAGACATCCAAGATGACCGTGAGCCGGACACCACTCCATCCAACACCATCATCACTGAGAAACCTCCATCACCACAACAACCCCATTCACCACCTCAAGAAACCGCCATTCCATCCCAAACCATCCATCCAAAACCCATGCAACTCAATCCCCCAGAGATACCAGAGCAGAGACCAGAAATCCCTAGTCCAAACCCAGAAGTACCCGAACAGAGGCTACAACTGACTAGCCCAAACCCTGAATCCTAGGACCAACAGATCATACCCTTTGTGACAATTCAGGACACTTCGTCCTCAATGGAGATGCAAGCAGGACCGAAGCCGCAAGTCCTAAGTCCACATTGCACTTCCTCAACGACCAAGGTTGAGGGTGCTATTGCAATCGCAACCACAGAAGCTAAGGTCCACAAAGAGGCAGAGATACTAGAGGTTCAGAAGGAACCTTAGATGACTTTAGGACAAAGCAAAACGTTAGTGTAGGAACAGATGGAGCTAGTCCTCCAAAACCCTCAGCAGTGCACAGAGTTGTTGCAACTATGCTTGGCCTGAACAAATGTTTTAACGTTCCTTCTGGTGGCATTGAGGTTGAGGCTTGCTCCATGACCATCTACAAGAGAGGAGGAGGTGGAAACTCCCTCAGAGAATTCAAAGGCCAGTGGAATTCCACTACAGGTTCGAGTACCCAGGGAAGCCACCCCTTCATCCGCTGACCTTACATAGTGGCGAACAACAAAACTTGTCAGAATGATCAGAGCCTCAACTGATCAACTAGAGCAGAGGCTCCAACAGGCTGAAAGGACTGCAGATTTCGCAAGGGAGGAAGCACTCCTTGCTCAAGCACACAGAACACATGAAGAATTCACCAAGATCCAGGTGGAGAAGAAACTCGAAAGAGTCCAAGAGAGGCTTGCTAAAGCCTAGCCAAAAATAAGGAAAGTAGAACCCCAACTGCCAGAATCCAGTGCTGCAGGAGAACCTAAGCATCAAATTGAGCTACTCTAGGGAGCATGGTCACAGTTGGCCATTCACGCATAGAAGCTGGAATTACAATTGCGGGAGACTCAACAAGAAGTAGAGCAACAACCTCAGAAGTTGTAGGAGAAGATAAAGAAAGTAGTGTTGGAAGGAAACAATGCTCGAGAAACACTATAGAAGCGAGCAACTGAGTGGACAAAGATATTTCAGGAAGTCAACGATTAGATGGGAATTATCACAAGGTGCAACCAAACTTTAGAGGAAGTGCACGTAAGAATACAGTTGCTCAATGAGGAATTTGAGGTCACTATGGATCTGTTGGAGCAACAAGAGAAATTTGATCAAATTCAGCAAGCAGACAATGAGCTCAATGATCTGTTTGAAGAATAATCTATATCCAAGAAGGAGCTGTGTGAATTTCGACATGTCGTTAAAACAGTGTATATGCAAATGAATCAAGTAGATGCTACAACCGACTCTGAATGGAACTCTCTGGTCGCATCCAAGCCCAAAGGATGTATGGCATATGCGACTCAACAGTTTGTAGCAGAGGCCTCACTCCTTGCCAGGTAGTGGTAGGATAAAATTGGGAGTTTCCAGGAAGTCAGGAAGCGGGCCTTAGAGTTGGTCCCAGAGTTGGGCCCTTCGTTTGAAGAGGTAGATAAAGAGAAAGTGCAAGCAAAATAGGAAAGTAAAGTGGAGAAAGAGGACAAGGGAAAGCAATAGTAACTCCTATAAGTTGTGAAATATCCAAGTACTTGACTCGAGGGCGAGTCAAGGCTTGTGTTCGGAGCCTGTTGGGCCCTTCGTTTTTGGTTAAGAAGCTTCGCAAGGACTACAATCCCATTTTCTATCAAACACGAGTTGCACAAGCTACATAAAGAGCTGGACAGTGGAGCAAGTAAAGAAACATAAATCGGTTGCAGAAAGGGAGAACGCAACACCAGCAAGGCAAAAGCAGTTAAAACAAAACAAGAAAGCATGAGAGCTCAAAGCCAAAAGATCCCACTCATCCTATATATGAGATGAATATTATTGTAAAAGGTTTGTTGGTTGGGTTGGCTGATAAGTTGGGTGTAGTTGAGGAAAGGTTCTGTAAATGTAATTTGTATACAATTTTGGGAAAAAAGGGGTAGATAGAGCTCTGCGACGTGAGTCCAGAGTCAAAAGTTTGTAACAGAGTACTAATTTTCATCTCTGAGATTGTATCCGATAAGCTCTAATGATAATAGATGAAGAAGGACCCAAAATTTTGAAATATAATGTGTCATTCTGTGTTTATGCTTATGAATTTTCTCTTTACAGTACTTCTTTATGCTTATGAATTTTCTCTTTACAGTACTTATTTATGCTTGATAAGATCAATGTGATATCTTTGTTTACAATGCTTCCACAACTCGAGTATCTTTAGTTCCAGTATGGATGAGTTCATATCTATTTGTAGTTATTCTATCTTATGCAAGATCATGGTGAATCTTGGAGGTTCTGGAAACCCACCTAAGTATTCTCCTTTCCCTTCCCTATCTTTCTATCCTAGTTGTGCTTCAGGTGAGACTTCTTCTCTTCGGAGGAGATGAAAATGACAACGCTCTAGACTACTCAGTGCCTTTTTTTGGTAACCTGAGAAGGACCCTGGTCTGATCAATTCCGTGCCAACAATGCAACTCTTGTATACTTAGACATTTGTTAATGGTTTAACACGTAGTCATATTTAAGCATACATCCATGAACCAAGAGAACAATAGTGGAACAAATGAAATAAAAACACATATATAGTGTGGGAGACATGAACCGTTATTAACACCCAACTAAGTCTTTCTTATTGCGAAACAATTACAATATGAGCACTACCGGCTCGGTTTACAATTTCGACAGAGTCACACGACTCGCCTCACCTCACCAAGACACTCATGAACAAATCTATCACCAAGACTCTCTGTCACAACCATCTCCACAACATGTTGCGATGCACCTTAGATGTGCCCTCAACCACAAATTTGTTGTCTCTTCATTTCCACAGACTTCACATATTTTGGTTCTTCCTCACACATGCCTCCAACAAACCTGTATTTTTAGACTTCCCCAAAACTAGCCCAAAAGAAGCTCACCCAACTCTTTCCAATGAATCCTCATTAAGGCAACACGAGTCCTCCCAAGTGGAGCAACTTGGCCCCTTGAGGGAGCTCTCCCTTCTTCGGTTGCCTCATAACCACAAATCTCTTCTTCCTCCCTTTGTTCTACAAATCTGGCGCCCTTGGTTGTGTGCCCTTGTTCTCTTATAGGCACTTCAAAGGTCACCATTGTGAACTATTGTGTCCTTTGGGAGTGTCTTGCCCCTTCACAAACCCATTTCCAAAAGAATATACATGCCCCTTCGCTGACCTGTTCTCCCAAATGAATCATCACACCCCTTTGCGGACCCAGTTGCCCAAACAAACCCATGCACTCGTCAACCATCATGCCCCTTGGGACTAGCATGCCCAAACTAAGTGCACCCCTCATGTCGGCACACCCCAATATCTTGGTCACTTCACACTTGGTAAATATCCTTGGCGCACTCACATGTCCAAGGAATCCACTAGCCCAACTTGGGTGCCAGAGCAACCCCAAGTTTCGTCTCCTTGAGGATTTGGGCGAAGGTCTTTGCGCCCATCTAGACGAAGACCTTACAAGTTTCCAATTGGATAATAGGAGGTTTACTTCTAGATATGTGTTTCATCTAAGACCTCGTTCGATTGTATGGTCATGTAAAAAGCATTGGGTTGTTTCCTTATCAACCTTTCAAGCTAAATATCGAGGAATAATAATGTTTGAACTGAAAGAACTTAGATTTGTAACTTGATGGAAGAGCTTGGGTTTCATATTGTTGTGTGAAATAGGAATCTAAACCCCTTGTATTGCACTATGATTAACACAATACTAATTGGTAAAAGAGAATGTGGTATCCCTTGTTTACTGCAAGACAAATGATCATGTTGTTGATATTTTTAGAAAGTCATTGACATAAGAGAAGGTTTTTAATCTTTGGTCTATGTTTATCCTTTAAAAATTTGTCATTCAAGGAGGGAGATAACATGATGCCATCTACTAATCCTTTAATAAGTTGTGTGAATGGGGGATCTTGGAAATTTTGATCAAAACCAATTATTAAATGGCAATTGGAGTATTTTGGTGTTATTTGGTAACTTCATTGAGTAGTGGATTTAGCAATTGAGGGATTTTTATTGGGTGAATCATAACAACTAAAGTGTTCCTAAAGTGGTCTCAACTAGGTCAATTGTAACCGATTGGGTGTAGAATAATATAGAAAATGTGGATTGTCTAGCCACTTTTAGGCCATACCGGATGATCAAAGTTGACTTAATCAACCATTGTTTAGGGAATATTTGTTACACTCTCAAGTATAAATAAATGATCACTTACATTGATCTATAGTGGTCAATTATGGCAAAAACATTTTGTTTTATCTTAATATGTAATTTTTTATTTCTATAATGATGCATCTTATTAACCAACTTTTCTTAGATCCAATGTTTACTCTTGCAATACACCTATTACTCTTAATAAATTGTGAGAAACTTTTCATTTCTTTTATTTCTATAAAACAAGTTTTTTTAATCCATTTCTTTTATAAAAATTACTTATAAAAAACTTGAACACACAATTGTATATGATTGAGTAAGCAAAATCTCTTAAATAAATGCTTAAAACTATATCAACTCAACAACTTTTTTGATATAAAATTTACAATAGTCTAGGATTTAGTCTAGGATTTAGTGCCTTCTATCAAAATAGGTGTAGAAAGTTTATGCTCTAAGGCCACTAATGATAAAGTCCTATCTCAAGTAAGGTATTGTGTGGTTGTTATGTGTAGGAGATTTTATTGAATATTGTTTTATGTTGCTTGATCCTTCTCCCGTTCAAATCGAATCAAATCATTTGAAGACAAAAATTTAGGAATTTCTCTAGGTTCTTTTCTCTGTGTGCACATTTTAAACACATACATTTTATAACACAAACATGTTTTTTGAGCTACCAGAGTTAGTGTGGCATGCAAAATGTGCATTATTCAAACAGAACACACATGCATTTTATAAGCAAGTGAAATTAGTGTATTTTTGAAAATATCATTATTGTTTTTAAGGATATCAACTTTATGCACCCACCTTACATAAATGTTGTCCTTATAAAATATATAGTGGTTTTGATTAAAATAGAAGACCAGCGAATAAGGAATGAATCTTGACCATAGCAGCAAGTAAAGATAGCACATGGAGAGCGAGATTTTAGAGATACAAACAAGACAAATACTTTATTTTCAGCAAGATAATCGAAGGACAAACAGCCTTTAAGTCAGCAATGCAATAAAATATGCATAAAACATCTAAATGAATTGACTTTCTGTTCAGCATAAAAAGTATAAATATGAGATATGTGAAGCAATTTTTGAATTATTGTAAACTTTTGTCTTTGTTAATATGAAATCAAGGTTCCATCAATTCTATATGTCGTTTTACATACTTTTTTAGCAGCCCGACTAAGCAAGAAAGGGCTTGCTCAGCTTAGATAGGTTCTTCCATTTAATTAATTTTTATAAATATAATAACTCTTAGATATAAATAATTATGTTCTAATTAATTAACACTCCCGGTTATTAATTTAATGTAAGGTTTTGATTTAGCGTTCCTAGTTAATAATTTAATCTAAGGTTTTGATTTAGCGTTCCTAGTTAATAATTAAATCTAGGGCTCTGATTTAGCATAGGATTAAATTTCGAGTCGTAACAAGATTATTATAGTATTAAAATAATGTTTTTTTAATTGATTTCTTAAATAGATTAGTGCATACTTGTAGTTTCAAATAACTCTTAAAAGATTTCAATACCTATATAAAGTTTAGTAAGTTTTTAGTTAAATAAATCATAGTTTTGTTTTTTTGGATTTCATATAGTATAAGTTTTATTAGCATAAATTATGTTTTCAAGGATATGTAATTAAGCCAAAAGAAAGAATATTAATCTTGCATATATTTTGTTTAGCTCACAAACATATATGATCTGAAATGGATTCGGACTAAAGAGTGGATAAGATTCACTTCCTACAACACACATTGATAATCATCAAGGCATTATCAAAACCACGTAAAACAATGTAAAAACAATGCACGTTTACGTGGAATAAACCAAACAATGCACGTTTACGTGGAATAAACCAAATAATTACGTAAGAGAAAAATTAAAGAAAAATAATCAAAATGCCAAGGAAAATAAAAATAATCAAAATGCCAAGGAAACTGATAGGAGAGAATGCTAAGGAACATGAAGTGAAGAGCCATGGTTCTTAGCCTTCCCTCACCCCCTAGCTCTCTCTATATTCACTCTCTCACAAACTCAAAGAGCTTTTGGCCACATAGGAGGAGAGCATTCTAAAAACTTGCAGAGTTGTAGAAATAAGAATATTGGTTTTCCCAATTGGGTTCTAGGGTAAAAAAGTCATGCCTTAATGTGTGTTTCCTTTGTGTGATGTGGTTAAGATGGCTATTGTGTTTATTTGAAGCTTTTTAATTAACTTTAATGGTTTCTATGTACCTTATTTGAGAGGATGAAGATTAATTGTTGCATTTTCTTCTATTGTACGATGTGAGAGGTTCTCACAAAAGATTATTGTTTAAATGGTACTTACCCATTTCCATCATTATCTAATCTCCACCATCTAATGCACTATGCAAGGGAAGATCCATGGTTAGATTTCCAAAGTTGTTGGAAATCTTGTTAATCATATTTCTCTCTCTTGGGAGTCACTCTCTCTCTCTGGGGCATACTCTCATTGTCTAGATGAGGAAATGACTTGCCCACGCACAATTCACTAGTTGTTGGGACATCTCCATCTTGTTGGGAATTTAACTAGTTGTTGGGCACATCTCTCATGAAGATATCCTTCCCATGTCTTATTTACTTGCTGCCACGAATTAATTGCACTGAGTAAATTGCACACGACTCCACTCCACCAGCTAGGCACACCATCCCTTGTGTATTTGTTGTCTACACTGCATGTGACTTCACCCTAGCATCTGGGTGCACTATCCAACATTCCCTTGTTGCTCAAACGTATCTACAATCAAACCCTACCATACAAGAGCCTCCACGCCCTTCTTCTCTATTGTACATGATCTGAGCTTGAACCCTAGTCCAGAGAGATCCCATGCGGGTTCATCTTGATGTCCACATTTATGAGTGTGAGATCTAGCCACAGGAGAGGCCCCATGTGCCCACTCTTCATTGTCCAAGTGCAGTTCTATCTCCTGGAGAAACCATGATAAGTTTCATTTGCTAGTTGACGTGATAAAACCTAATCCTAATCCACCTTGAGAATTTAATGTAATGCCTCAATATCCCAAGCTCTAAATTTGGTACCAGACCGCTCCAGAGAATCTACCCCGGGTCAATTATAACCTCTGCTCATTTTTCCTCATTGTCTCATGGTCCAGGTGTGTCCATTTTGATAACTAGTGCATTACCTCTCTTGTCCACATGTCCCACTACTGCTTTGGACGTTGAACCATATGCTATCAGTATATCAACGCTTATGTGCAACAGAGTTGACCATATGGAAAGTAACATACATGGTTTGAACGATGTTATAGTTATGAGATAGATGTTGAGTATATTGAGTGGACAATGAATGGCTAGTGCAATGGATAAGGGGACAACTGAGTTAGTAATGAATATATTTTCCACTGTCATTCAAGATAATTTTAGGATCAGTCATTCATTAAATAATAATTTGATTATTGCATGAGTTATTTGGCTTCCAGCTCATGTGTTGAGAAATAATTTTTTGGACTCTAGGGTTCTCATGAAATAGTTGATAACAAAGACAAAAACCTCTCATTGGGAAATCAAATCATGGTCTTGCATAGCATACCAAGGCTTCTCCATATGATATCATTAACTATGTTATAACCCTTAAGAATGAGCAAGTTGATCAATCAAGAAACCAGAGAGTGGTTGCACTTAGAAATGCATTGAGTGCTATAGCCAAAACTTAGAGAATTGAGTGGTTGATGTGTGCAGGCTACAAAGATTGAAGAGCTTTCTCATCAGAGATAGAGCTAATATAGAGTTCAGAGATCAAATTTCGTACATGGTCTATGTTGGTGAAGTGAGAGGGATATGAGCCCCTCGATTACAGATCAGATGATATACGAGCAGTTGCATCCTTAACCAATAAATTGCTTCCAGAACTATGAACAAAAGATTGCAGACTGTAACATGGGAAAAACAAGCAAAAATAAGTGGGAATATGTACGAGCCATCAATGTTGAGGTTCGAGAAGAGAACGAGAGCTTGAAGGTGCATGTTAAGATCTTCAACCAGAGGATGATAGAGATAGAGAAGCACATGGAGACCTATTCCAAATTGTTTCCATTGCTTAAGAACAAATCTAAAGAAGGCCAAGACTCGCTCACTACAACCATGAAAGATTAGGACAAGCACAGATCACAACTTTTGTACCTTGATGAGAAGGTCATCTATATGGAGAACTGGTAGGAGGATATGCTCATGAAGATGATGATGCAACTACAACAAGATTTGGAAGAGAAGGAGAAGACCTTGGTAAGGCTTCAAGAAGATGTCCAAGAGCATAGAGGAGTATGAAAACCTTCCATTTCCACTACATATGCTAGCACCCTGAGTGAGACCAACTTGGTAAGCTCACCTTCCATAGACATCTCTCAAGAGCAACTTGGTGAATTTGAGAAGCATACTAGTGGTATTGACTCTAAAATTTTAAGAAAAATGGGCTATGATGGAAAATGAATAGGAAAGAGGAGACACAGAATATTGAGCCCCATCGTAGTCACACCCTGGGCCAAGCATGAAGGCCTAGGATTTGATGGAAGAATTGAAAATTCCATCACCATGAAAACCATTTTTGTGAAGGAAAAAGGCATGCTGAAGTTCGCTTGTTGATCAAGAGAAGGAGAAACACCAGTGAATGAAGGTGGCATCCCACTACCACCTCATCCTTGTGGTAGATTGAAGGAGAGAAGCAGTGAGAAGTTCTAGACTCATCCCACACCTGCACTCTCACTCAGAGACAACAACAGGACAATCAACGAAAGCAAGAAGAAGAATAAGACTAGGAAGTCTACATCAAATAAGAAATTTCTTGTTTGTCATTGTTGCAAAAAGAGAGGCCATATCATACACAATTGTTGGTATGCAGAGACATGTTCATTTTGTGGGAAGAAAGGCCATTGTGAGGTATCATGTTGGAAGAAGCAAGACATGTTCTGTATGCTTGATTGTTTTCAGAATTTGAATGGAAAGAAGGATTCTCCAATCTGACAACATACATAGAGCCACGTAGAGAGGAGGAGTATGCCAAGAAATCCTTGTAGCAGCCACTTGAATTTTTTCCACCACTACAAGTTGAGTGGACATTGGGGAGAAAAGTGTTGGCGACTTCATCAAGAGGTTCACCCCAAAATTTTCACAGTCGGGAAAAGAGTGCGGAGAGTGAAGAGCACATGAGGTGAAGAGTTTCCCACATCTCCAATTCAAGGAGAATATGTTGTTTAATGGGAGATAGTAGCACCATAGGTTTTCATCACTATTGAAGAGGATAGTGGGTGTATGCCAACCACTAGGGATGCTCCATTCCAATTTTTACCTACAATTTTCCAACATATTTTTTCCTTCCTGGAGATGTCCCATAGATTGATGCATGGGGTCAATGAAATTGGAGGGAGGAGTTCTTGAGAACTCCATGATGTGCCTTGAAAGCATGTGTAGGCACCAGAGACTTACTTCCATGTAATGAAGCAATTGATCCTAGCATAGGAATGCAACCACATCTGATGATTTTTTGTGTGATGGTAGCATGTTGGGGTCACACTAAATAGACCAACAATCAATTTATCTTAATTGGTAGACAATATGGATTATCTCCAAGTCAGAGAGGGAGATGGGAATGAGTGTTGAGCCTAGAGTTTGGATTCCAAGATTGCTCAAAGCTAAGAGTCAGTGAGAATATTGTTTCACTACGGGAACAAGCGAGACAAAACCAAATATAGAGCCATAGCCAAGGACCAGAGCCAGTAGCCAGAGCCACAAGCTAGAGACAAAGCCAGAGTTAGAGTTGTAGACATGAGCCATCTTCAGAGTCATGTTCCAATGAAGCATACAACACTGATTCAAATTGATTTCCTAGACATTTTGGAGACAAAAAAGCCTCTTAATGGGGAGGTGTGATCTGAAATGGATCTGAACTAAAGTGTCGATAACAATCAGTACCTACAACATAGATTGATGATCATCAATGCATTATCAAAGCCACATAAAACAATGTAAAAACAATGAACCTTTACATGGAATAACCCAAATAATTATGTAAAAGAAAAGTTAAAGAAAAATAATCAAAATGCTAAGGAAACTGATAGGAGAGAAGGATAAGGAATGAGAAGTGAAGATCCATGGTTGTTGGCCTTCCCTTACCCCATAGCTCTCCCTATTTATTCACTCTCACAAACTCAAAGGGATTTTGGCCATGGAGGAGGACAACATTGTAAAAACATGCAGAATTGTAGAAATAAGAATATTAGTTTTCTCAATTGGGTTCCAAGGTTTTGGACATGCGTTTTGGATAAGTATTTGGAATCACGCAGGAACGGATTGCATGACATTTTGGCTAAGGATAAGAACATGTGCTAAGTAGTTGAAGCATGTTCAGGAGTCACCGCACAAAAGGTGGAAAGTAGTTAGGATTTTGGGACATTTTGTCCACATTGTAACGGGCTTAGCCCTATTGTACAACTATAAATTGTAATGGGTTTTTGGGTAGAAGTAGTTAAGTAGTTGGATGATGAGTGAACTAAGTCAATGATGAGGTTTGTAGTGAGAGCTTGAGTGAAGAATTGGCTAAGTGTTCAGGCGTTTGAGTTATGACTGAGGAGTGAGGCTCGCATTGCAACAGAACGACTAAGCAGGTTTGAGTAATGGTTACTGTTGCATCTTTTTGTAAGTGTAATGCACAACTATAAGAAGACTATAAATGACTAGTATAAGAAGCTATTTGTTGTGGATGTAGCCCAGATTGGGGTGAACCACGTTAAAACTTGTGTCTTGATGTGATTCTTTGTGTGTGTTATGGATAACATAGAATGGTTGGTATTATGAATATGTTACTGATATTGGGTAGTGACGATGATACATGTTGTTATAATTCCGCACACTAAAGTAATTGGTAAATTAATGAATGCCAAGTAAAGTAATGTTTCAGACAGGGTATAATTTCTTAAAATCAAAGGTTAAGTAACAAAGACTGTGCACATAGTGGATGAATGGATGATGAATAGTATGATTATGTGGAATTCCTCACTTCCTCTCATCACTGAAGAACCTTGGTTCCTGTAGACCCTCTAGATGCCTCGGGTGAGACTTCACTTTATTGGTAGGTAATGCCGAAAGGGGCAGTGTCTAAGGGTTTTTTGGTTTGTTAATGATTAACATTGGGTCTTCTCACTACACGCCAACAAATGGTTCCGTTGTCGGGACCAAGAACTGTAACTAAGGGGAATGTTTTGGAGGCCGAATAAGGAAGAAATCACATAATGGATAGAGAGAAAGCAACAATAATTTTCCATAGAACAGAATAGGAAAAGGCGACTTAGTGATGAACAATGGTTGCAAAGGTATGTGTTTACATACCTTCATGAAATCTTCTTTAGTGAATTTTCGATAATTTTGACTGAATGGTTAGAAAGGATAGTGGAGAATGTTGGGAGATACCGAGATGAGGATCCGAGAAACTGGATCCCTGAATTGATCAGATGGTTGAATACAATAAGTAATAAATTTTCTTGCTCAGTTTATTTTTGGTTGAATAGTATATTAGGGGGTTACATTACATAGTTTGCAATAGATTGTACCCAATCTTATAGTGTCACATAGAGGGATTTCTTCAAGGGTCCACGCAGAATATTTCTGAATGCATTGTCTACCTGGATAAAGATGTTGTTGTGTGACATTAATGTTATGAATATGGAATCTAAATTATAGGCGCCTTCACTCACATACGGGGACCGAGGGATGACCAGAGGATGGTATGAGATTGGAAAATGATGAATAAGGAACATATGGACTAAGGATGTCAAGAGAGGAAGACACTGACTCAGACGAAGATATTGGAGTATTTCACTGTGGAAAAAAAAGTTTAGGTATAGTAAGAAGGAGACCGTGGCTGAGAGAGAAGAACAACAAAGAGTGTTTGAGAAAAGAGACCCATGTGCAGTACTTCAGATCACACTGTATAGAGAAAGGAAAGATAAAGAAAATGATCCTAGTACAATCCAACAGAAGAAGGAAGTCCATCTCAAATAGAATTTTTTGTCGAACCCACTACCCCATGTGCGTCACCAAGATCTGAAGCAGAAACCAGAACTTTGTCAAGAGAAATTGTAGTTAGTGGAGGAAGTCAGAACAATAGTTAGAATAATGGAAGTAGTGTAGCGAACCAGAGTCAGTTAGCATCATTAAAGGTAAGTACTACATAGAATACTATGGAAGGAATATATAATACGTTAAGAATTCCTGAATTATAGGGAGAGTGGTCAAAAGACCTAGAGAATCATCTATTTGTATGTGATACGATATGGATTGCGAAGAATGTCTAGAACGAGGAAACAAAGAATGTGCAATTAGAAACGACGTTCAAAGGTAACACATTGTTGGGGTACATGAAGTACCTGACTACTACACTGAAAAGATAATCAATGACATTGGTAGAGATTGGACAAGATTTGTTAAGGGAATCTCGGAAGCCAAAATCTGAATCATAGTATATCACAGAGCTGAAAGAAATTAAGAAAATACATAATGAGACAATTTGGGATTACGATCAATGGTTGAAAGATGTGATGGGTAGGTAAACATTCCATATTCCTGATGAACAACATAGAGAATGGTTTATTGAAGGTCGGTTATTGCATATCCTCTATCCTCTAACACAGTATAAGGTCATGTCGCAGCCATAAGCATTAGAAAGTGTGATGAAGTTAGAAGAATTTCCTATAAGATATGGCGTAGGAATGGCACAAATCCATTCACAGTTGGTTGCACTAAGGATTCAGTTGTTAGAAATAATGAAGGAAAAGGAAAAACATAAACAGGTTTGGTGTATTACAAGTAAGACATAAGGTGATCTGAAAATGATCTTTTAAATACTTTGGTTAAGTTTATGCATGAGTTAATTTACCATTTAGAGATATAAGAGAAGAATAAGATTTAATGAAGGAATGTTGCAACCATCATAAATAATGAAAAACATAAAATGAACATCAATAACAAAAAACCATAACGCCAAATATTGTTAACGGAGTTTGACAAAGTTTCCTACGTCTCTGGGCCTTCGTCTCAGTGGGGGAGGCTTTCCTATTAATATTCAATACTTCAAAAATACATCAGAAGTAAATCAAATGGATTACAAACTTGTCTGGATGTGTTCTTATCGACCGCAAGAATCCAACACAACTGACGACACTGAAAAAGGCTGAATGTAGCTCTCGAAAATGGCCTCCAAAGTTCGTTTCCTCAATAGCTTCCCTACATAAAATTGGCTTAAGCTTCAAAAGATCCTTCAATATTCTCCTACTATGAACTTTATTTCCATGGAAAATAGGCTTGGTTAAGTAGATTTGGAGTTGGGGGTCAAATTCCAACTTCCTCCCAAGATCTGGGCCTCTTCCTTGGCTCAGATCCCCTCTTTTAAGGAAAAACTCCAACAAAATCAGGCTTAATTAACCAAAAACATCCAATTATAAGGTTGAAAAACCCACACCTGGCAGAATATGTGCATGTGCCCCCTGGTCCTTAGGCTCTTGGTTGCATGGGTCGTCATGTGTCCAGGTGTCAATCCCCAAATGTCTGCGCCCTTCATTTCTCATCCCTCGGTCTGTTGTGCTAGGTCACATGGGAGGCACTCTGGTCGACGATTAGCCCCTTTCAATCGACGCTAACCCCCAAACATCGACACATATCACAACAAATAAATTTTTTGTTGTATAATGGTTAATAAACATAGTTAGCCCGAACGATTGGCACATTTGGTGGGGTCGTTGGCATGCTTGGAGGTCTTGAGCTCGAATATTGCAGAGTCATAACAATGTTTTTGACCCAGACCATTTTGGCCAAATTCGGGGTGCCATGTGGCACCCTGTGATTGGGCCACATGTTGCCTCTGGATTGGCCCCGTACACACAGTCAGTTGCATAGTCACCCTGCCCAGTCATCTTTTCATACGCCACGTCACTGCCCTGTTAGCCTGGAAAGTCAGCACCATACGCCACATCACTCCCATGTGTCAACCCATCAGTGGGCCATGTCATCGTACAGACTACCACATCAGCATCTGTACATTCCATGTGTTGAATCCGTACCATGCCAACTCAACCCTAAAAATGTCAAAAATTCCTGACACATGTCACGCTCTGGTGTTGCTGTGTCAGCATGCTGACTTCATGATAACATCATCTTTCACGTCATGCTGACGTACTACTGACGTCAACAGTACTGACTTTTGACTTTTTTTCCTTTTCTGGAAAAATTTCAGATTGTCGTAACTTCGCTATACAATGTCCATTTTCGAAAAAAAACATACTTCCAGAATCAACACGATGAGCCCTACATGATGGTGCTAGTTTCATTCGATTCTGATCACTTTGAAATTTTGGCCTTCATGGATCCATTTTGGATCATTCCTCCCCGCTAAGACCTTTTTTTTCCTCCAAAAGGATATTAAGCAGACATCAAGTGTAGGATAGGCCTCCCCACTTTTCCTTTGTCTTTAAATTATGTCCTATGCACATGTCACATCATAATCAATTGCATAATAACCATGAAAACTAAAAGCATATTGCTAGCCATTTGAACTCATTCACATCTTACTGAATCCACTACCATCCATGTAGAAAACACTAGCAATGATAATATCATAAATATGACCGAAAATGAACCAATATGTTTGAAAGGCTTGCATGAAATTAACTTTTTGTGAAGCAAAGATGATTGAACTCCCATCCTACAACCATTTCATGTTCATTCTTAAGATCAACTGCTTTACTTGGCACAATTATAGGTGTATTTCTTGCATAAGCTATCTTCTTTAATTGTTCCATTGTTAGAAGAGATTGATTTTCTTTAATATGATGAGCATGTACACCATATTCAATTCCCTTCTTAAACAAGTGATATTGATTTTGTTCCTTGTAGAAGATTTGCTTTGCGATCATATAAATAAGGACTTCCTAAGACCATTCCACATGTTTCTAGCAGCACCACATCACATATTACTTCATCCACATACTTAGATGTAATTGCAAAATTTATGATACATTTATTTGTTATGGGAAATTTGTGATCTTTGCTTATCCAATTAAGTGAATAGGGTTTGTGATGCATCTTTGTTTTTAATCCCAATTTCTTAACCACTTCTTATGAAATTAAGTTAGATTGAGCTCCACTATCTATCAATGTGTTGATATTGGTATGTTTCATAATGGCCCTTATATGGAAATATTTACTTCTTGAATCAAAACCATCACCAATTTTACCTGTCAAACCAACTGTTGTGATCTTAGTCTCATCACCTAAATCTGACCCCAAGTTTGTTGGCCATGTTGTTGTTGCAACTTTTTCCTCCCTTTCCTCTCTTTGAACCACTTTGGTTTCTTCTCTGGGTGAAATTGCCAACAATGTTCATCATCATGCCCTTCTTTCTTGCAATGCTTGCAATCAAGATTATCTTCCTTCACTTTTGTTGAATTTGCTTTCTTCCCATTCCCTTTGCCTTTGCCTTCTTTCTTTGAAGATGATTCCCCCGATACACTAACTCCATTTTTTCCTGTTTCAATATATGTTGCTTGGACATAAACCTCATCAAGATTATTAGGTCCAAACATAAATACAATATTATGAATATAGGCAGGCAAACCTCCTATATACTTCATAAGAGTTTCTTGTGTAGTCAATGGAACATCTAACATCAAATCCATCTTACGAAATTCATATGTATATTCCTGCACGATTGTCCTTTTCTTAACTTAAGACTTTGCCATTAAATTAAATCATTTTCCTTATATCCCAATGGATAGATCTGTTTTCCAAGTTCGGAAATAAAAGCATGCCATGATGGAAAAATCTTACCAACTTCTTGAGTTCCATGTTGCATCTTACTTTTCCACCAGATGAGAGTTTTGCCTTCAAGACGAAGCGAATCCAATATGATTTTGGTTGCCTCATATTTGATTTCATGCACATTACAATATACCTCCATCTGTCTAACCCAGTTATCAAGTTTATCAGCATTAACTTCACCATCATACGTAGGAAAAACAAATTTTTACATCAAGTTTAAGTAATGGCATATCAGGCTTATGTTTATGGGAATGTTTTCTTGAAGAACTAGTATTCAAACGTATACTTGAAGAAGAAGAAGAAGAATATGGAGATGAAGGAGGTGAAGGAGGAGGTTTTAGAGGGTCCTCTCCTTCTTCACTTTTGGCTTTCTTTGAATATTCCCCTTGAACCGGTCTCTTTTGTTCCAAGTAATCATCATACAACACTATTACCATCTCCAACATGGCAAAAAATATTTTTTGAAACTCTCTTTCATTTTGAGAAAGTCCTTCTTCCGATGCCATATTCTCACTTTGATATGTCCTCTTTCTTGATTCAATCTCAGGATCTCCTTCTACAAGCTCCCCTTCACCACAACTTATTTTTTCCCTGGTAATCAGCAAACTCAAACAACCAACTGTCAACAAGCTCTAATACCACTTGATCCGAAAATGATCTTTTAAAGACTTTGGTTAAGTTTATGCATGATTTAATTTACCATTTAGATATTAAAAAGAACAAGAATATTTAATGAAATAATATTGCATCCATCATAAAGAATGCATAACAGAAAATGAACATTAAGAACAACAAACCATAATTCCAAAGATTGTTAACGGAGTTCAGCAAAAAGTCTCAGTGGGGGAGGCTTTCTCATTAATATTCAATGCTTCAAAAATACATCATAAGTGCATCAAATGGATTACAAACTAGTCTAGTTGTTTTCTTCTTGACCGCAAGAATTCAACACAACTGACGACATTGAAAAAGGCTGAGCATAGCTCCGGAAAATGGCCTCCAAAGTTCGTTTCCTCAATGGCTTCCCTGCATAAAAATGGCTTAAGCTTCAAAAACTATTTCAACATTCTCTTTTTATGAACTTGATTTCCATGGAAAATAGGCTTGATTAAGTAGATTTGGAGTTGGGGGTCGAAATCCAACTTCCTCCCAAGATATGGGCCTCTTCCTTGGCTCAGATCCCCTCTTTTAGGGAAAAAATCCAACAAAATTAGGCTTAATTAACAAAAAAAATCCAATTACAATGTTAATCCCATGGGTCACCATGTGGCCAGGTGCCAATCCCCAAATGTCCACTCCCTTCATTTCTCGGTCGAACGGCGCTAAACACCAAACACCGATGAATATCACAACAAATAAAATGTTTGTTGTATAATGGTTAAGAAACATAGTTAGCCCAGATAGTTGGCACGTTTGGTGGGGTCGTTGGCATGCCTGGAGGTCTCGAGCTTAAATCCTATGGATTCATAAAAAAAAAATTGACCCGGGCCTTTTTTGCTAAATCTAGGGTGCCACGTGGTGCCCTGTGATTGGGCCACATGTCGCATCTGGATTGGCCCCGTACACACAGTCAGTTGCACAGTCACCCTTTCTAGTCATATTATCGTACGCCACATCACTTCCCTGTCATCTTTTACAGTCAGCACCATACACCACATCACTACCATGCCATCATATGGACTTCCATGTCAACATCTGTACAGTCCACGTGTCACATCCATACTATGCCAACTCAACCCTGAAAATGCCAAAAATGCCTAACACGTGTCACGCTCTGGTGCTTCCACATCAGCATGGTGACATCATCATGAAATATTGCTTACATCATCTTCCATGTCATGTTGATGTACTACTGATGTCAACAGTATGGAATTTTGACTTTGACTTTGACTTTTTTCTTGTTTTGGAAAATTTTCAGATTGTCATAACTTCGCCATACAGTGTCCATTTAAAAAAAAAACATACTGCCAAAATCGACACGATGAGACCTACATGATGAAGCTAGTTTTGTTTAATTCTGAGAACTTTGAAATTTTGGCCTTCCTGGATCCATTTTGGATCAGAAGGCCATCTAAATATGAATGCCCAACATTTGCACAGTATATGGCTACAAGAGCACCGAACCCTTTGGAAGGAGGATTAGGATATTGTGAAATATGCAATACATGGGGAAATCATCCGACTGCTTTTCCATTATTGTAGAAGTACCAAAGTATGCCAATGAATTTGTTCTGTAACTGTTGCAAATCTATTGGATACTTACAAAATCCAATAAGAAAATGCAGTAGCAGAAGGAGGGGTTCCATAGTATAATACTTCAATAGGATTTAATCAAGGTGGATAAGGAGGATTCGATAGAGGTCGAGGACGAGAACCAATCATTTGTTATGATTGCAATCAATTGGGACATTTAGTGAGAGACTTCCTGAATCCTTACATGACATGCACATACTGCAGAGAATTGGACGATGTGACAGAGGGTTGTCCTCAACTAATAGAAAAATGACATGAAAGAGGGAACTAGAACCAAAACCAGAACCAGAACATACAGATGATAACAGTCGAAGTGCACGATGAGAAACAATTACATGCAGAGGAATGAGAAATAGAGCAGATGCGACAGATCAAGGGAATAACATTCACCAGTGGGTAAGGAAAGAAGCATAGCCATTACCATTGTTCGACCCAAGGAAATAGAGAGAAACTTATTAGTAAGCAAGAAAAGAGTTGATGGGAGTAGAATGGATAACATAAACTTCGTCTGCGCCATTGTTGTATGATAAACCATCAGTATTTGATATGCCTCTAGTCTATGACCATAAGGAGAAGCAAACTGATAAGGTAAGTAATTTGAAGAGATTTTAAGAAGTTTCTTATATTTAATGAAGGATGAATTGATAAGGTAAGTAATCGACAGGGACTAACGTGGTGATTCAGCCACAATGAAAATAATATATGAAAATCAAAACACAATTCAACCTAGGGCCAATGTAGACATGGAACCAAAAATCACACACCTAAAAAATATAGGATAATAACAAGTAAACCAATGGCTCAGAGAGCCTTCCGAAAACCAACCCTCTGAGGGATATTAAGTCCCCAAAAGATTGGCTAGCAAAGGTATGAAGAGCAGTTACGATGAACAACATGAAACAACCCTGGTTGGTGCAAGCACCCTTTATTAAGGAGGGAACCCTTAGGGGGAACTAATACCATGAACGAAAGTCTACCCAGAATACTACAAGCACATCACACTTGCATTCACCTCTATAGATACCTAGGGATGGTCACTAAGGATACCACCTCATAATCAATGATCGGGAAAAAATTAGTAGGTCTAACCACATGTAATGGCAGGGTAACTAAAATCGAAGCTTTGAAATAATTACCTAACACATAGGCGTGGCACCAACGAAACCCCTGTATAAGTAGTAATTGAAGTGATAACACAAACACCGAAACAAGTAGAAAGGGATAATATCCCTACTTTCCTTGATGAAACCTCATGTTTGACTCATGTGTTAGAGGATATTCTCGATACACTGGTTACAAAAATGTATTTTACACTCTTTCATGACTCTAGGTTTCGTTTGGTGGCCTTGGAGAGTTCACTCTCCAATCCTATTCCAACGCCCTAAACCTATCTAATTTTGGTTTACTAACAAAGAAAAGAGTCTAATTGATTTTAATTTACAAATTATTTTATTATGGTCATTGTTATTTCAAATGGAAAATGGATGAAACTTTTATGGTGTTTACTCTTGACCCATTGAAAACAATGCAAAATTTTCAATGCAATTTTTCAATTCGACGAATTCTAGATATGGTAGGGAAAGAGATCTTTTTCTTTTAAAACTTCTTTAACTCAATCTCACAATATCAAAGCAACCATGCAATACAATTCAAAATCAAAATCTCAACTAGATCTCAAAACCAAACACAAAAATGCTCTTTGTTTCTAATGCTCAAAAGTGTTATGCATGCATTTTTTTACTTTTGTTTTTTCAATTGGAATGCAAAAAAAATATTAATCTAATCAAGAAAATAGATATGCAAACCAAAAACCAGAAAACAACAAGAAAGGGTTGTAGGATATTGATAGTGATGATTAAAATCCCACTCCAATGTCTCTACAAGAATATCAACCCAAAACTTACCTACGAAAGTATATCCAGTAATGAACACCCATCAAAAAACTGAATGCAATTGATACATGACATTACCAGATCTGATCAAATATGTTGGTTAACTTCCCAACTTCAATGAATCAATAGAAAACAAACAAGTGTAAACAAGCAATCCAAGAAAGCCACACAAAAACACTTCAAACCAAAATTGAAGACACAAGGGTGTGACAAAAGGACTCAATCAGAGACAATATCTAGAAAATAGGAGCAATCACAGATCCCTGAGGCTAGACAAGTTAGATATGATCACAACAATCTAGAAATTCCACAATTTTCCCAATTTATAGGGGGTGTCGCAGTCATAGGACCTACAACATGTGACGCATCGCTTGTCAACAATAATGCAACAAGCGACACCCTACAAAATTTTTCAAAAAGAGATATCTAACTCATATCTTATCAGATCTAAGATATCCACCTCTAAGGGAGTATCAGGGAAGAAAAAAAACAAAGCCAAACAGAGGATAAAATTCAAGGGATTATGACCTTTTTCGATTCAGAATGAGGAGGCAGGATAGCGACTGAGGAAACCCTAGTGATCCTGCAGTGAGTCCCTGAATGTTCTGACCCACCTACAACCACACCTGTTGCATGATCAATGCTAGTATGACCAGACTCCCTGCAGCTGAGGGGTCAGGATAAGCCCGGAAGGGGGGGGGAACCCCCCTTGTACAGTAACGTAACTGCCAACGATAGAGCAGGAACAAGATCCAAGTGGCCCACCTTTGAGCCATCACCACACATGAGAGAACAACTCCTGACCAGAGAGAAGGGACTCAGAAAAACAATGGATGTGGAGCCAAGCACATCTCATCCAAAGGCATCTCAAGGATGGGAACTAGGAAAATGCATTCCCCAATCGGAAAAACCTCCCAAATATCTCATAAGCTCAATGAGGATAGGAGAACACACCTAGTTCATGAGAGAGCATGCCCTAATAAGAAAGTTCTTAGGGCTTTGGCCTTCTGAACGATATATATTACGATGGATCAAATATTGGTGGAACCCTAAGGGAGATTACGAGGTTCAACTCATCTCCAAAGGGTTTTTCACGATCATCCTCTATAACCTATAAGAAAAGGACATAATCTTTGACAATGCGTCGTACTTCTACAACTCGACAGGGTTATTCCTGCAATTCTTGACAGACTGCTTCAACCCAAAAAAGGAGGATTTCACTATGGCCCCAGTATGGATAAAGCTTTATTCCTTACCGCAGGAGTTCTGGCTAGATGAAATACTCATGGGTATAGGAAACACAGTGGGATGATATGTCAAATCGCCAGAAGCCACAAAACAAAGAAAATACACCTCCTATGCCATGATCTGTGTTTACATAGTCATCTCAAAAGCATTACCAGGCTCAGTAACCCCGGAATATTAGGATGAGGACTGGAACCAAACAATAGACTATGAGCACATTCCCTTTCGCTGCAAAAAATGTCATGAGCAAGACCACCTCTTTCGAGACTTCCCCCTAAATTCCCAGGCTCCCAAAGCTGGAGAGAATAATCAAAAATATGGCTTCACCACAGTCACAAGCTGGAAACAGAACCCACTTCGGAAGCAGAATCCAGACAACGCTCCAAAAATAACCACCAAAAACTCCTACGGCATTCTAAATCGGCTGCCGGAAGAAGAAGAGCTCCAAGATCCACACAAAGGGAAAATACAAGAGAAAGGAAAAGGTCAAGCTGCACATCAATATGCCCAAGGTAAAGAAGATCATCAAAGAGACAAGCTGGAGGAAAATGGGGATACCTTGATGCAGTTAGACGAACATGACTTGGTTGACATAGATATTGAAAAAATAGAGGAGGCCCTCAATCGGAAGGATCTGCACGCAATCCCTGTAGAACAACTTAGAAAGGTTCATAAGGTCTTTATAGATTCCACATTCGGATCCACTGCATGGCTGGGCATAGCCACAGACCCAACCATACACTCAAAGCACGCCCCACGGGAAAACAAAAGACAAGGTCGTAAATCCACCCACCAACTCATCAAAGAGGTAGGGAACTTCATGCTCAACTCAGGCCAGGATCAAAGGCTCTTGGAGGGATACCTCCATACACCTCCCTAATCATCATGATGAAGGTCATAACCTGGAACATTAGAGGACTCAATGGAAGATCCAAGCAGAGGACTCTTCGAGACTTTATACGAGCAAACAATCCATATGTTCTCCTATTGGAGGAGACCAAATGTGTTGGAGCATAAGCCTATATTTCACCGCTTCTAGAGAGGGTGTGATGCCCTCCACATAGATTCCATCGATGTGGTAGGGGGATTAGCAATCCTATGGAATCCCAGAACAGTTACAATAGATCGACCCTTCTCCACTGTAGGTATGATCACAACACACCTCAAAGTCATAGGATCTACCAAGCAAAGGGAAATCACAAATGTTTATGGACCTCAAAGCCTATAGGAAAAAGAGAACTTCCTGAAGCATATAAATCCATCAAATCACTACTGAGCATGCCCAACTGGGTGTTGGGGGGCAACTTCAACATGATCCTAATGTTGGAGGAAAAAATCGGGGGCACTAAACGGCTAGAGCAAGACAGTGGTAAGTTCAGAACCCTCTTAGACCAGCTAAACCTTGTACATATAGAAACTCGAAATGGAATTTTCACCTAGTCCAACCTCAAATCTGGACATCAGTAGGTTGCTTGCTGACTAGACCATTTCCTCATAATAGAAACCCTGTTGGTGGAGGATCCTGCCATATAGGCCAACATTCTTCCAAGAGTAGGTTCGGACCACTAGCCCGTCTCACTTTGTATGGATGCAGGATTGACGCCAAAACTCAAACCCTTTAGATTTGAAAAATTTTGGCCTTCCCACCCTGACTTTCATCGACTCGTAAATTCCTGGTGGAACCAAGCAGAAATAGAACATGATACCTACATGTAAAATTTCAGCAACGAATCAAAAACTTCAATATACATATGAATCTTTGGAATAAACCCACCTTTGGGAACATATTTCAACGAATGCATGAAATTGAGAATAGACTGGAGACTCTGCAAAATACCTTCATTTCAGGACTCAGAACCATGGAATTAATGAAGGAAGAGGAGGAGCTTCAGGCGGAATTAGAAGAACGAAAAAATTAGGAGGAAATCCTATGGCGTCAGAAATACAAGGTTCAATGGCTCAAAAAGGTCAAGATGAACACCAAATTCTTCCATAGAGAAATGGTGCATCGTAGATTCATAAATAGGATAACTCAGTTGGAGGACGCTCAAGGTAACCCCATAAGAGAGCATAACAAAATTTTTGAGGAACTAACAAACTACTACAAAGACCTTCTAACGAAAACCAATGATGATAGAGCCTCAACAATCGACAAAATAACCAGGCACATACCCTCCTTGGTAACTCATGAATAGAATGAATCCTTAATGAGGCCCATCACTCAAGAGTAAGTGTACCACACAATCAAAGAAATGCCCCCAGGGAAAGCGCCAGGTCCAGATGGCTTCACTACGGACTTCTTTCATCATTGTTGGGATATGATCAGAGAAGAAGTTTGGCAGGTGGTGGAGGAATCCAGAACCTTAGGCCAAGTCCTCCCAACCCTCAATGACACCTTCCTCACTCTCATCCCGAAACAGGAGAGGGTCACTCACCCCAAACAATACAAACTGATTTCCCTATGCAACGTCATCTACAAAACCATCACCAAGGTCATAGTCACACGTCTCAAACCAATTCTACCTTTTGTCATATCCAAAGAGCAATAAGACTATGTGGAGGGCAGGTAAATCATGGACAGTGTAATCCTCACACACGAGGTTATCCACTCGCTAAACAAGACTAAAATATCAGGTATTCTCATCAAAATTGACCTATCTAAATATTTTGACAGAATCAGTTGGCAGTGCATGCACTCCTTGCTAGATGCCTTTGGTTTCGACAACCATTGGGTGAATTGGATCATTAGGCTCACCTCTTCAGCCTTCTTCTCTATCCTGGTCAATGGAGTGCCCTCCCAACCCTTTTCCCTTACCAAAGGAATTTTTCAAGGAGACCCCCTCTCTCCCTTCCTCTTTGTTTTAATGGTGGAAGGATCGGGACGCTACCTTAAAACTTCTGTCTTGGAGGGTTCCCTCAAAGGCCTTCCCCTACACAACGTTCAAGCATCCTCCTTGCATAGCCAGTTTGTTTATGACACCCTCCTCTTAAACACTCTGACAGCTCGAGAAGCCACCAAAATCAATTCCATTCTCACTAACTTTGTGGATGCGTCAGGAATGGCCCTTAACCTCGATAAATCTAAGCTCTACTTCTTTAATACATCAGTCGCTATCCAAAATCATATTTCCCACCTCCTAGGTATACCCAAGATCTCCCTTCTCTCCAATTATCTCGTCATACCCCTCACAGGTGCGCCTGCATGCTCCATCTCTTGGGACAGTCTGGTTCTTTCCATTTCCAATAGACTCAACAATTGGACAGTCATACCTCTTAACATCGCAACTAGGATGGTGCTTCTCAAGTCTATCCTATAATCCTTGCCAACCTACCTTTTCACGGCTCTAAGCACCAAAAGATGTCATTCAGGCCATCAGGAGCATACAACATAGCTTCTTATGGCATGGGCACCACCAAGATAAAAAGTGGGCTTTAGTGGGCTGGGATAAGCTTTGTAAGCCCAAAGCTATGGGTGGACTAGGGCTCCACGACCCAGGAAAAATTTATCAAGTTATGGGATATAAACTGTGGTGGCGATGGCTTAAGAACCCTACAAAACTTTGGGCACAAATTTGGAAACAAAAATATGCACTGACCACCCGAGCAGAACAACTAATTAGATTCAACGACCAAATTCATGGATCCAATATTTGGAACACAACCCGACTCAACAGACAACTAGTCCAGACATATGATTTTTGGGAAATTGGGAATGGGGAAAGTGCATTGTTCTGGCAAGACTCATGGCAACAACAAACACCTCTAGCCACTCTAGAAGAACTTAATCCCCTACGTCAATCACTGCAACCCGACATCTTGAGAAGGGTTAAGGATTTGTGGAGAACGTTTGACAGGAACTTTCCATGGCGCAAATGGAAAAAAGAACACCAGGAATTACTCCTCCCAAGAGAAATGGACCTCCAAGCCTGGCGAGACTACGCATACCAACAAAAATATTCACCAGGGTAGGCCCAAACATTCTCAGATGGGGGCACTCCACAACTGGAAATTTTTCGGTCAAAAAAGCCTACTTTTTGTAGGGGAACTATCAAGATCAAGCTAAGGAGAGCATATGGGGTAAGATATGGAACTCAACACTCTAGCCTAAAGTGTCCATCTTCCTCTGGATCAAAGTTCAAAACTGCATCCTCACCTGGGACAATCTAAAAAAGCAGGGTTTTATAGGACCCTCAATTTTCCCCCTTTGTTAGCAACTTGAGGAAACAATGGAACACCTTTTCAACCATTTCCACTCTACAGTCAAACAATTTTGGATCTGGGGTCTCAAATAATGCGTCGTTCCAGCAAAAACAGGGACAACATCAGCGACACTATAGAAAATTGGGACTCGATTACCTTTCAGAACCCAATTCTAGCTCGCATCTGGCAGCTCCTACCGAGCTTCACCCTCTGGCAAATTTGGAAGGAAATAAATAAAAGAATATTTCAGTCGAAGGCCTCACCCCCCACCTATACTTGGGACAAAATCATGAATCTAATCCAAGAAACGATCAAAAGAATGCAATGGAATATTGAGGACTTAAAGTGAAGTTTGGATGAATGGCTTATACTCCAAAATTGTCACCTCAGTCTGGCTGAAACACCTCCTTTCACAGTAGCCAACCACTCTACTGGAAGCCTGACCAATTGGACCCCCCCACCAACTGGATTCATAAATATTAATTTTGATGGGGCTTCAAAAGGATATCTGGGCCCAACGGGCTTTGGGGCGATCCTCAAGAACTCGAATGGAGAAATCCTCCACCTAGTAGCAGGCTATCTGAGCTTCAACACAAACAATGTTGTTGAGCTTTGGAGCCTCTTAAGAGGAATCAATATAGAAAAAAATCACCAGTACAACAAGATCATTGCGAAGGAGGACTCCCAGATCATAGTCTAGCTCATAACCAAAATTATTCATGGAGAACACCCCCTGGAAGTCTCACCCAGTTGGAGACTCTCAGGAATTTTGGAGGAATTTGTATCCCTCTTATGGCCCAACCTCACCATCATCCCCTCTCAGGTGAAAAGGGATGCAAAAAATGTAGCAGATTTCCGGAAAATGAAGGAGTGGCTACCATGACAGAGCTGATCCATTGGAATGCCCAAACTTCACCTCGATATGAACTCTCAGACCGATGCCAAGACTTGGTCGGGATGGAACTCCCAAACCCGGATGGGGTGCCATGTAGCACAAGAGGGCCATGAAACACCAGCCCGAGCCAAGCCATAAATATGGCAGGTTGTCTCCCATCCCCTCTCCATTAATAATGGGAGCCCGCCTTAACTGCCTTTCAAGAGCTGAAGGATGGATCCCTCGCATGAGCACAGTGATGACAAGGAAATTTAATGGTTAGGGGCACGATAATGGAAGAATTCATGTCGCCCCTCCTCGTTATCACCTAGATTTGCACCATCCTTCACCATTTCACCCCTGACCTACACCAGACAAGTAGCTCAGTCCTCTGGTGCAGCCATTGCATAAAATTTTGCAAGCTTTCCATCCGTGTTACCTTCTCGATGCCATGGGAGATAAGCAAGCTGCGTCATGGCCCTGCCTAGCATAGTTTAGCAGCGTGACAGAGGAGGAGGCAGATTCTAGAGAAGACAGTCTCCATAGCCCACACTCAGCGAATTCAAGAAACACACAGAGGGGGGTTGGTTAGGTTGCCTCCAATGACCTATGTGGAGGAACTAATCCCAGAGGAACCCATTCAGATCCCTCCGAAGTCCCTTCTCTTCACTATTCCAGAGAACCCCTTATCAACTTCTTCGCGGAAGACACTAAGCCATCCACAATGACTCACCACGACACCAGCACCATGGAGGTGAAAATAGAAGAGGTCTGCATCTGCATCATTGAGGAGGAATTCCTCCACATGGCCTCTCATGAAACTTCAATTACAGAGGGCTACAATCCTTCCAGATTCACAATGAGGTATGGGGACCCCGAGAGGGAGGAAGGGGCAATGACAGAGCACAAGGATAGAGCACATGATGAAGTGCAAGCTACTACAAGCAAGGTTGTAGAGGGTTCGGGTGGCACAACGATGGAAGGTGTCGAGGTCTTTGCACCACCTCCTATCTCGATTGAACTAGAACCATGGCGTGCCACCCCACCCTTCTTCCACCCAAAACAATTGGAATTAGTGTTTGACCTGAGAAGCCAGATGGTAGATCAGGTTCACCATGGCACACTCATGCACCAACGCATCGATATGTTGTATGAAGCATTCTCCAATGCACCAACGAGGCAGGAATGTTCAACATGTGCAAGACCTTTTTCCCTGCCGAATCAGAACGGACCACACAACAGAGACCTTGGTGAAGCCACTGCTGAAGCTAACGGGTAATTACATGACTTGGAGTTCTTTCTGGTTCTGGTTAAGTGTCAGTCTAAACTCATTTTGGTTCAGCTCCAAGTCCAATCTAGTTTTAATTCTAGTTTTAATGGTTAATGTACAGACTATAGGCCACCACCTACCCTGGTTTCCTCTTAGCAGGGCAGATGGCGGACCTCCTTTTTTAGACATGAACATCTGAGGCTGCCAATTGTCCCGGTTTTCGCTAATCTGACGGAACAATTGGCAGCCTAGAGACAGGTGTTATTTTTGTATGTGATATGATATAATAGGATCTTCCCCTCTCTTTTTATTTACAAAAAAAAATAATTCAAGAGATTATGAACTAGAGAATAATCAAATATTCTTCCCTATGGAGTCGTCAGTTCTGTTATGGAGAAAATATCAGGGGTGTACATTAATATCTCCCTAGGATATGCCTACTGATCCTAGACAAATAGAGGGGTAGAATTATATGTCTTTCCTTTAGACTCAAGAAATTGGATTCATAATTAATATAAGAAGTGGTATAAATAGCATACTTTTTCCTGAAAGTTGTCCTTCATATATCCTAGTTGTTGCAACTCTGAATTTCTAGCTCCAACCTCCATAACCTAATCCCTGTACACAAAAGACAAGAAATGCATTCCTATGTCTCTTCTTAACAATCCTCGATCTATATTGGATCTAACATAATCTATAATAATTTAAATGAGATATGAACATTTAGGCACGAAAACAAACATTCATATGGGAAAACCAATGATCTATTAATATGAATAATGGAATTACATCAATACAATTACCTATTGGTGTAGATGCATTCCCATTTTCCCCATTCTCCTTTCTCCTACTCATCTCTTCAACCAAGCTAGGAAACATGAATACAACTAATGTATATGGAGAAGCACCTATGAATTTTGGCAGCATATATCTATGAATGATTCTTCCTCCTCATGCTCAATATTTTCCTTCTTTATATAGATCCTTGGAAGAACTTTGGGAGAGCTTCTAGATCTTCTAGAGACCAATGGATACTTGAATTTTTTGAGTTCCAAGACTCATTCCATGAATAACCAACTCATCCCTCGCTTTTCTCTTAAAAATACACAAATCTAGAAGGATACAGAGGGTGTCGCAGGTTTCACTATAGCTCACCAATAACACGTTACTTATTTTTCATGTATGACAAAAGACACCCTACAAAATTGACCTAATTATTAAGCTAGATTTGTGTCTTGGATTTCATCTTTTATTGTATTCCCTTCTGGACCTACAGGGTGGAAATTAAGGCTATAACACCAGTCGATGGAAAACCCAGTCAAAAATCAATCATCAAATACTCAGTCGAAACTCTAGTCGAATGTCATGTCACGTAGATCCTTAGTTGATCACTTTCAAGGAAATCATCAGTAAGTAAGAGGAATATTTCATGACTATACAATTGATGATACACAACAATATTAATTCCTCAAACATCTAGTCAAATGATTCCACAACCATCCATCAATCCAACCACAATTTATCCTAATTGTTATTACCTTTCCACAATTTTGTCTTTCACATATTTTCAACAAAGATCTGAAAGCATGATTTCCATTCCTTAAATTTTTATGGTGAGGATGATGATAGGGAAGAGATTTTTGTGTTGGTTGATTAGAGGAAGTAGGATTAGGGTTAGTTTCTCTTACAGAGTAAAACAACCTAGAATATTAGAGACAATGTCATTTGTAAAAACATGCCCAAATTTTGACATGTGATGAATATGCATCTCATCAATATGTTCAGCATAATCAATAATAGTTTTTTCTTATGGCTGAAAACCACTCTGAACTCCTCCTACAACAAATAGAACTTCCCTGGTTATTACAAGGCCATTTGTATGTAGGGAGGCAACAACAAGATCATATCAAATACTAATATTAATGAATGGAGACCTTTCACAATTGATGATATTTCCTAAGGTTTCACTTCTCTTTTCAAACTTCAAGCTTCTATTATACTTAATAGTTGTTTTCTCCAATTCCTTTCTTAAGGAAACAATTTCAGATTCTAGCTCTTCGCAATTTTCTTCCTTTTTCTTCAGTTGTATTCTCACAAATTATTCCATCCTTCTTGCTTGTTCTAATTTAACCTTTAGGTTCATGATAGTATTTTTTGTTTCTTCAAGGATTTCTAACATTTTTTATTTTGAATCACAATCCTCTTATTCATATTTTTGCAACTTCTCCTTTTGTTTCAATTTCTCTTTTCCTGATCTTCTTTACTTCACTAAGGCACACATGATTTCTTCTTCAAGATCCACTTCCCCGTATATTTCATAATTTTCCTCTTCTTATGAATCCATTATTTCCTTCCCTTTTTCTTAATTGATCTTTGTTTCGATCACCACAAAGAGAATTTCTTCTCTATCACTATTGAAACTTCTTTCATTGCTTTCTTTAGATGAGTCACTAACCCCTTTTGAGTAGAGATTCTTCTTATGCTTATAAGAGTTCTTATTTTTTTCATGCTTGTCTTCTTTTCGGTTCTTTTTATGTTGATTATGTTTTCCCCCTTTATTTACGCTATGGTATTCTTCTTCATCATTGCTTTCATCCTTTACATATGGACACTTATTGGAAAAATGTCCTACTTTTCCACAATTAAAGAATTTAAAGGGAAACTTAGCTTTATATTTTCCGAATCCTTTCTTGATTTTCCTCACAAAATGGGATTCCATTACATATGATGCATTGTCATATCACTTGATTCGTTCTCTCTCTTCTTTGTCTTTTTTTAAGCTTTTAAGTATGCTTCTCTCTTTCATCACTTTTCTTTCTATGTCCTCATTTCATATGTCATGAGGATCCCATGTAATTCATCCATTTTCAATTTATTAAGATCCTTCATTTCTTCAATGGTAGAGACTTTGGAATCAAATATTAAGGGAAGTGACCTTAAAACCATTTGTACAATCATCGACTATTCAACATTTTCCTCAATTCCTCTGATGGTGTTGAAAATTTCAGCTACATGAAGGAGATAGGCTGCAACATTTTTTTCATCTTTCATTTTCAAACTTTTGAACTGCCTTCTATGAGTTTGGAGATTTTTCTTCTTAACCTTGTCACTGCCTTCATAGATATTTTGAAGCTTGTCTCAAATTTATTTTTTTGATCCACAATGCATCACCTTGACAAACTCGGATTATGATAGACCACACAATATGGCATTCATGGCTTTTGCATTATTTTCACTAGGCTTCTTTCGAACCACATCTATTGGTGGAGTTTTTGGGGATATATAAAAAATCACAATTGATTTACAAATATCAAAACCAAGAGTCATTAAACATGTTTTCACCCTTATGCTCCAGAGGCATACTTTGTTCCATCAAACAATGGATCCCTTTTTGTGGAGAAACCTTTCAGTGGTTAGATTATTTCTGAAGTAACCCTCTCTTATTATAATTGTTGGGAACAAACTTATACTGAGAGGGGGGTGAATCAATATAATACATTTTTTTATTTTTTCAAACATTCATCAACCATAAGAAAAATATCACATATGAGATCTTTTAACTACAGAACATGGAACACAAGATTTATGTTGAAACCCTTTCGGAAGAAAACCTCAAGGATTATATTTATAATTATTTGTAGGAACCAACCTACTAGAGACATAAATCCATGTTGGTACAAATCATGGTAGGAACTATCCTACTCTTACAAATATTCGTAGACACCAATCCCCATCGCTAAGCACCAACTTAGAAATAAACACCATTCTCTTATAGATATTCATAGACACCAATATACTGGAGACACCAATCTCCACCAATAAGCACCAACTTAACAAGAGATACCAATATCCTATAGAACTTCGTAGACACCAATCTACTAGAGAAAACAATCCCCACCGCTAAGCACTAACTTAGCAAGAGACACCAATATCTGAGTTGCACCAACCTTCATCGAGTATGCTTGCTATTGTTTCCTTCACCATGTCTGGTATTTTCTTCTACCTTTACCAAGTATAATCATTGATTCTACCTTCACCAACTCTACTCATTACTTCTTCCTTTACCAACTATGACCAAAATCTGAATTTCCAAATGGAAACTTTCCCAAAGCTTGTTGTTTTGGGCCTATTCCCAAGAACGAAATTGTACAACATGCCACATATCTAATTTTGTTAATTTGATTTTGATATTTTTACCTAAATTTCTTCTATATGTATCCTATGTTCTTTGAAATTTTGAAAGTCTAAAGAGTCCCAGAAAAGAAGTTATAGTGAAAATTCCAAACTGACATGTTTGAAACTGATATCAGAAGCATTAAGAAACCCTAAATTCCAAATAGCATATCTTAGAAAGTATAGTGAAAAAACATCTATTTTTTTTACCTAAGGTACTTTTTTATGTTTCCTTTGTTCTGTAAAAATTTCAAAGTCTATAGACTCCCATGAACAAAGTTATAGTGAAAATTCCAAACTAGCATGTTTGAAACTAATTTCATGAGCATTCACGAACCATAACTTCCACATAGAATATCTCCAAAATTGTAGCGAAACAACATATAAAATTTTTACCACATGTACACATATATCTCTCCTCCATCTCTATAAACTTTTAAGTTCTGAAACATCCTAGAAAATAAATTATAGGGAAAGTTCCAAGCTAACATGTTTGAAACTAATTTTAGGAGCATTCAGGGACCCTAACATCCACAGGAAATATCTCTGAAAGTATATTGAACCAACATATGAAATTTTTACCACATGTACCCAGATATCTCTTATCTATATATACAAAATTTGAAGGTATGAAACATACCAAAACATAAGTTATCTCGAAAATTCCAAGCTGACCTAAAACAGATTTCACAACTCTTCCCTTTTGGAATGATATTCAATCTTTCCTCATCCATTTTTCACACCTTGACTTTCTCTCAATACTTTCTCTTTTTATACTTTTTCATAACCATTCATGAAGGGAAATGTCCATTAATTAAATAATTTATCCCAATACCATTGGAAAATACCCCAAATACCATGGGCAAATACCCCAAACCCATGGATTTGAAACCACCATTTCACATTTTACTTTTTTGCATGCACCCTTTTTTTAATATACTTGTAAACCTATATATAAATCAATATTGGAAATTTTAAACCCTAAATAGTGGCACATTACCCCTTAATTGGGTCATATTACATTAGTATTTTTATTTTATTTATGTCAGCTTGGGTCCATTAGTTGTAATTGTACCTCCTAGTCTTCTATATATACCAAGGAAACCTTTTCATTTGGAATCATCTTGTATTTGTAAATTTATGTGGTGTATAAGGAGGTTTCCCCCTCAAAGAGGATTATTATATGAAATTCTATCTTTTTCAAGGCGTTGAGTACTTATTCTAAGTTTTTTTATGCTATTTTGATATTTGGTTCTTAACATTTGGTGTCAAAGCTCAAGGTCTTGAGGTTTCGCTGCTACATCTGAGACACCTTGGAATTTTCGATAAAAAAAAATTCTACAATGTTTCAGAAGGAAATCCTTGGAGGATATTTATCGAACCAATCAAGGTAAGTGGGGTTAAAAGTTCAGCTCCTGATGCATTATACTTTCATAGATATATCCTGTGTAAGATAGGGTTCTGGAATCATCCTGAATTTAGTCATCACATAATTTTCACTATAAAAGTTTTTATGTGACATTTTATACCATGAAACTCGGAATATATTCACAGAAATTATCAAGGTAGCTATGATAAAAATTTCATCTTTGGGTTCATCCTACTTTTGTAGATGCACCCTGTGTAAGATAGGGTAGCTGACTAGTCATATTAACTAGTTTCATACAAGTGTTTCGAGTAAAACAATGATACATTCTTCAATGAGTATCCAAATTAAGTGATACTAGTTGCATTGGATAGTGGACAATCTATAGTATTTATGGTGCAATTTCCAGAATCAAATATCATATATTGTGCTCATCGAATGCTTTAGAAGTACGCTCTCCTGGAAGGGACAAAAATCATCAAGGTGTGGGGAAGTAACCATAACTTTCACTTGGAAAATCCAATTTTGATCAGACCTATGGCATTGTAGAGAAGATGTATCAAATAACTATAGAACAAAATTCCAAATCCATAAGGGCCAAAATTTTGGAGATATAGAAGAAGAAAGATCGTCTAGCATAACCACCTTGAAATCAAGGTTTAAAAGTGATACTTGGCCAACACGCCACCAAGAAAGGGAACTTCTACACCAAATAAGTCTTTAGACAGTCCTACTTGGAATCTTGATGAATATGAAGAAATGTGCAGGGACATAAATGATTTACAAAAGAAGACAATAACAAAAGATGAACTACAAGGGATGATGGATTCAACTGAAGCTAAGTTGGAGGCAATAATGGATACTAATATGGATGGTTTAAAAAGGGATATCATGGAAGGATTGAAAATTTTCCTAATAGAGAGGCCACCTGAAAGTTAAAATTTATCCCATGAAATTCATGATGAGGACACAAGGAAGATGAATCAAGACTAGAGAAACTCCAACTTTGGGTTGAAAACCAACCACTTTCCTAAGATCGATATGAGGAACTTTGATGGAAAGGATCCAATCACATGGATACTTGATATGGAGAAGTTCTTTGATCTACATGATGTGCCACACACACAAAAGGTACAAATTACTTCTTTATATTTAGAACCCAATCAATTTTTTTGGTATCGTTGGCTTTGTTCTCGTAAATCACTTGTCACTTGGAAAATTTTCACGAAAGAAATGATAGCACACTATGAGGATACAAGGAGCAATACCTTCTTTATCCAATTGATAAATCTCAAGCAAAAGGGTTCAGTTTTGGAGCACATTGAGAAATTCCAAAGATTGAATATAAAGGTAACAAATATTCCAGATGAGCACCTGATTGATGTATTCATAGGAAATTTAAAGGATAACATTCAACATGAGGTTCTCCTTTGGGAACCCAAATCATTGGAGAATGCATTCAGGGTGGCGAGAAATGTTGAAAGTAAAAATATGGATATGGCTACTAGAAGGACCACTCCTAATATCTATCGAGAGAATAATGTTCCTTCTTATAAAACACCTCAACCTTCAAGGTAGACACCTCAACAATTGGAGGAAAGAAAAGATAAAGGTTTATACTTTAATTGTGACATCAAGTACAGTAAGGGACATAAGTGTGGTGAGAAGAAATTATTCTACATATATTGTGAAGAGGAAGAAGAACAAGAACAAAAACCATCTCAAGATGAAAACATATAAGAGATTTCTTCTAAAGAGTTGAATCCCACTATATCATGTAATGCACTGGATGGAATCAACACTCCTCAAACCCTCAAGATCGAAGGATATATCAAAAATAAAAAGGTAATAGTCCTAATTGATTCTGGTAGTACTCATAATTTCATTCACTATAAATTAGCCAAATCTCTCAATTCCTTTATATATCCAGCGCCATAGTTTCAAGTAATGATTGAAAATGGAGGAACTATCAATTGCTCAGGAAATTCCATAAGATAAATATTACTATGGGGGAATATGTAATGAATAGTCCAATGATTTTTATACCCATGGGTGGTGACGATGTCGTACTAGGAGTACAATGGTTACAATCATTAGGAACAATGGCTTTTAATTTTCAAGAACTTTTCATGAAAATTTCATTGGAAGGAAAGGAAATTGAGGTAAGGGTTATCATAGAGAAACCCAGTAAGGTGATAATCTCTAATGGCATGAAAAAATTATTGAAAAAGGGGCATTAAGGTGTAATTGTACAACTATGATCACTAGATGTTCAAACATCTAAGCCATATATTCCCCTATATCTCCAAGGGATCATTGATAAGCATTCCAAAGTATTTGAAGATATTCACAGAGGTCTTCCACCCACTCGCAAGAATGATCATGCTATTCACCTAATTCCTGGGAGTGTTCCTCCTAACATGAGGCCTTACAGATACCCTTATTCCCAAAAGAGTGAAATCGAGTGCATGGTTGAAGAAATGTTAGAGGCTGGCATTATTAGACCTAGCCAAATCTATTACTCTGCACCGGTGGTAATGGTACTCAAGAAAGAGGGTTCATGGTATATGTGTCCAGATAATAAAGAGCTCAACAAGATCACTATTAAAGATAATTTTCCCATTCCCGTCATTGATGAATTGTTAGATGAACTACATGGAGCAATCGACTTCACAAAGTTGGATCTTCATTCAAGGTATCATCAGATTAGAACGAAGGAAGCAGATATGCCAAAAACAACATTCTGAACTCATGAAGGCCATTATGAATTTTTGGCCATGCCTTTTGTCCTTACGAATTCACCTTCCACATTCCAAGGGTTGATGAATTCCACTTTCAAGCCCTTCCTTTGAAAAATTGTGTTAGTATTTTTTGATGATGATTAATACAAGGTTGAAGATGATGATGATAATCACTATGCTACGGGGGATATATAGGTCATTATCTACATGATATTATATGTCTTATATGATGATGTTCACATGATGACATAGACATCATATTTACTTTTTTCATCAATTGGTTTCGATACAACGATGACACGAGCATAAATTTCACTTTTTTATATATGTGTATCATAGAAACATGTTTTGTATGATAAATTGATATATACATTGTATATATATGATATAAGAGTTCATAGAAAATTGTTTTATATAATATTTTTGTCATATGATTTTGAGGGTGAATTTGTATGATGATATTGTTATCATTTTATCTTATTTGTATATGGACTTGTTTATATGGATGCCCATATTATTTTACTTTTTATGGATGTTCATTTCCCTTACAATGTCTAAATAACTCTTATGATGTTAATATGAATTGATATATTTGCTTAATATTGTTGTTTACTTTAGAGTTATCATATAATTCATTCATGTGATTTAAATTAATAAAATGAACAGTTGCAAGAGAATATGAAAAATTGGAGGCAAACTAGAAGCTAAAATGGAATAAAAACTTGGTGCTAACATAGAATTTAAAATGGAACCAAAACCTAGTTATAACATGGAAGCTAAAGTTGGTTATAAAGTGGAAGTTGAAAAGAAATCAAAGCCCATTACTAAAGTGGAATTTGAAAAGAAGGTAAACCTATGCTAAGATGGAAGAAAAACTTGGTGTTGAAGTGGAAGATGAAAAGGAAGCAAACGACAATGCTAATGTGGAAGTTAAAGTGGAAGGAAAACCTAGTTCTAGAGTAGAATAAAAACCCAAATCTAAAGTGGGAGAAAAACCTAATGTGAGAGTGGAAGCTAAAGTAGTGGCAAAACCTCATGCTAAAGTGAAAGTTGTAATAGAATAAAAACATGATGTTGTATTCAAAGCTAAAGTGGACATAAATGTCGAAGCAAATCTCAATGCTAAAGTGGAAACAAATCTCGATGCTAGCATGGATGTTAAAAAAAAATATCAATGCTAGCATGGAAGATAAAGTGGAAGAAAAAATAAAAACTAAAGTGGAAGTTGTATTGGAAGCAAAAATTGGTGTTAAAGTAGAAGATAAATTGAAAGGCACACTAGAATTTTTTCCACATGAAAAACAAGAAAATTAGTAGGACTTTGGCAAGAAATCTGGCACCATGGATGATGTTAAATCCAACATTAGGAAGAATTGTTGATGCTAAAAATTGAGCAATAATCATCATTAAACAATCCCCCATGCCAAAATTGATGCTAACTCTGACACAAAATTCAGTGCAACACTTGGTGGAAATTATGAAATGGAGTATAGAACCTATTGTTGCACCGAGCAAATGTTCTAATAGAAACAAATATTCTAAATTTTAGCATGAAATCCATGTTCTCTTGAAGTGTTTGTAAAAATAAGGTGTAAAAGGGTTGCCACATTAAATTGGCATTATTATTCATTTATTTTTTATCATTCTCAAGACATCACATTACTTATTCTTTCTACTTTTATGTTATTTGAGTTGTGTAAAAGGGTTGCCACATCGAATTAACATTATTAGTCATTTAGTTTTTATCATTATCAAGGTATCACATTAATTATTCTTTCTACTTTTATGTCATTTGGGTTGTTTGGACCATAGCATTTGGTATCAAAGAGAATGATCCTTGGTTTGGCTCCTTCACATCAACCATCTAACGATTTTCACTCTAACTTTTTTTTTTTGGATGATTGGAAATACAAAAAAAAAGGAGGATTTACATAGGAAAAATTGAAGTACATAAGGTAAAATTTTGAGAATTTAAATCACTATATTTCTAGATGTACACGCTATACAATTTATGTTTTTTGTTTTATCTTGAAAATTTTCTTAAAGCATAGGTTCTACAAAAAATATAATATTGAGAGATTGAGAAGACAAATTTAAGTAATATTTGAGCCATTGGAAATAAAATAGGTTCAAGTATTACATGGAAACATTTCACATCTTGAAGTGCTACAGGTAAGGACTGACATGCCATACAAGTTTCCTTCTTGAAATAGGGTAAAAACAATAGGTTTTGCTAATTTCCCCATAAATTTGTATTCAAAGTTTAAATTTGCATGGAAACAATGGGAACCTGAAGAGGACATATCAAAGTACATCCTATAAAAATCCCATCAATAGAAGATCATAATTTGCAATGTTATAATAGGTACAAGGTTGGTCAACAAAGAAGACCCCAAATCAGAGTTTTACAAGGCGTGTCAACTAAAAATTATGATAGTATTTTGATGGAAATATTAGTTTGTGATGATCCAAAAGGGGTTAGAAATATGAATTAGAGAAAATATAGAGGTATCAATTTTGGTACCAGTTGAGGATAGGTTCTTAAAAGATATTGTTATCATGGGGAGAAACAATGTTTTATTTGTAAGAACTGTTGATTAAGGTTGGTTGTCATTGATGTCAACCCTTGAAGAAAGACCCGTAGCACAAAGGTTTGGGTAATGGACCCAATAGTGTTTGATGTAAATATGACTCATTATTGTTTTTTCATGGTTGGTAAGAAGTAAATATGGATGAACTCCAAAGTGGTCCCCTTATGGTGAAAGCCCTCACGGGAAGACGCTTTGTGGAGTAAGAGAACCCAAGCTTAATTGTGGAATAATGAGATGAAGGAAAGTGAATTTGTTAGGGAAAATATCCTAGATGGATAGTTATTGTCATGTCATTTCCGGTGGTATGTGGAATGTCACATAATTCCTCACGGTTAGAGAGTTATGGCCATGAGAAGTTGGAGACCCCAGGTTTGGGTAATGGACCCAAGTTTGTTTGATGGGTAACGGTATGAGTTATGATATATTTTCAGATAATACTATTCTATATGGATAGTACATGTCATTCCATTTCTGGTGGTATGTAGAAAGTCACATAACTCCTCACGGTTTGAGAGTTATGGCCTTACAAAGTTGGAGGACCCTCATATGTCATCTAGAAGCCCCAAAAGGTCAAAGTAATCAAAGTGGTTTAAGAGATTTTAAAAGGTAAATAATAAAGTGAAGTGATGAGTGTATTATAATTCAAAGTGAATACAAAATAAA
>JASDQU010736088.1:279351-307864 GCA_032191745.1 Picea mariana | reverse complement strand
ACATTGGGGGTTGTAGCCTCCTTCTGGTTGTAGCCAGAGATTTGGGGAGTTGGAGCTTCCCTCAGGTTGTAGCCTGAGAAACTAGGAGGTTGGATCCTCCTTCCAGTTGCAGCTGGAAAACAAAGGAAGTTGGTGCTTCCAATGAATGTAATTCTTCAAGACATATAAGAAAAAGCATTCCGTGGTTTTCTCCCGATTTGGGTTTCCACATAAAACACTGGTGTATTTTGCATGTGTGTGATTGCTTATTTATTACTGCTCATTATTGGATAATAATTCTACATTGATATAACATTTGAAGAAAAAGGATTATAATTATGTGATTATTGATTCACCCCCCCTCTCAGTAATCCAACAACAAAAGTGGAAGAACCTTCCATGTCAAAAAACATGCCAAAATAATTTATAGGATTACTCATCATTTAGAAGAACCTACGAACAAAGGATGAAAATTGGAAGAATGATTTTTTCATATAAAAGCATCAACTAATTAAGTGTTGAGAGAAGCGATTTTTTGAAGGGTCGAGACATTTTAAGCTCCTAGGTCTTGGGCCATTATATTAGGATTGTTATATCATTGTTTCCATTAGTGGTATGCTCATTATTTGTAGCTATATTTTTTCTCTTTTACACCAAGGATATCTAGTTTTAGGGATCATCAAGAGTAATTTGTAAGAATAAGGTGTAAAGGATGTTGTCCCCTTGAACTGAATTTTTTATCCATTAACTTCTAATCATTTTTAAGTAATGGCATTAGTTATTCTTTATATTATTATTCTATTTGGGTCATTTGGACCATAAAATTTATTTCACTCATACTAGACCTAATATTTCCTTTCTTGTTAATTTGGTCCCCAAGTTCATGCAAGATCAAAAGTAGAGCCATATGAAGGTCACAAAGAGAATTTTTAAATAAATAAAAGGAGCATATCATCTTGGTATTAATTATTTCAAGAGAAATTCAAATTAGTTGGTGGGACATACTGAATCGAATTGGGTTTCTGATGGGGATAATAGGAATTTCACTTCTATATATGTGTTTCAACTTATATCTAGTTTGATCATATGCCCATGTAAAAATATTTGGGTTGTTTCCTTATCAGCCTTTTATGTTGAATACAAAGGAATAGTAAATTTTGGAACTAAGGAAGCTTAGATTCATAACTTGGTGGGAGATATTGGGTTGCCTCATAAGGAATCGACTACATTGTATTGTGATAATCGTAATACAATACAAAGGGATTATAATGTTATTTCACATATAAAGATGAAGCATGTTGAGATTCATACATATTACCTCAACTAGTTGGTACAAGAGAATGTGGTAGCACTTGTTTACTACAAGATAGATGATCATATTGTTGATATTTTTACAAATTCATTAATAGAGGAGAAGGTGTTTGGAATTGGATGTAACCCTGTGTAAAAAAAATAACAAAATCTGCAAAAACATTTGAAGAGAAATAACTTCACAGAAAATCTATGGTATCTAAAGGAATTGTTACAACACTTAAGCACAGTGCATTATGATAAGAACATAAAAATGCATTATTATGCACATGATCACCACTATTCTCATACTTCTTCATTATAATTGACCCATTGGGTCCTTTATTTACAGTCTCAAGATCTAACCAACTTCCCATGAATCGAGAAGATCTTGTCCACATACAACCATCTGTTGTTAGAGTTGACTTTGTCAAATCCACATTGTCTAGTTGGCTATTTGAACCAGGTCGAACTAACCATCCATTTGTCTATGTAATGTAGCCATTACCAGCAAACCCAAATATTTTCTCTAATACAAATCCATAATTTACCCATCAACCTGGGTACCTCTAAATTCGCCTTCTTGGCCAAATTCTGAATTTTAGATACCAATAATTAGAATAAATAAGAATGATAACAACACATGCAATAATCAAGAATCATGCTAAACTATAAAATAAAATAATAACATGTCATGCACAACATTAAATAAACAGGCACATTATAACACATCTTAGAGATAATTAATACACAATGGAATATAAATTACACATAAAACATAGAGAGCACTTATAGTTAAATAAACCATTCACCAACTAGTTGCAGACATCAAACTTTCCACCCAACCATATACATTGTTGTTATATATCTCAACAACAATTCACCCCCAATCCAAGGCTATGAATCCACAAGGACAGGTCCTAGGCCGACTCTAAAACACACAACAATTAGCTAACAACTTCTCATAGTTTTCCCAACCACACAACAATCCTAGTTTACCAACTCTCTTCCCCTTCAACCTGCACAACCCAAAGAAATGAACATATTTCTCTGGAATGCAATCCCTCAGGTTGTTCCACTTCTTTTCTAGGGCTCCAGTGCTACTAGTCAAGAAATATCAATGGTGGAAACTCCAAGGATTCTTAGTTGTGGACAATTATTTAACTACTTTCATCATTCACATGCACACATGCATCAATTCCTTCTTGGAATAATCAACAGTTTCCTACAGCCAACAAATAATGGTTATTTTCCTCCCATAATTCATTTCCCATGCCCTCGACCAAGACCAAGAATGAGAGAGAATGAATGAGGAACTAAATGAGTGAGTAACGATGAATGAGGAACCCCCAAACATACCAAAAGCATGGTTTATATATTTACATGTAATAAAGCACTGTGTGGTCTTCTCCAAGTAGCTCATGTAACCACTTTTCCCAACTAAAACCAAGATATAATAAAAATACTTATCCCCTTTATCCCCCTCTCTCATGGAATCATAGTCCCCTATCTTCGTTCTTGTTCATCTTGTAGCCAATGATGTATTTTATTAATATACTCTAATTATTACATTTATAGGCACTTCAGCCTTTAAACTTTACAAGCACTTTGTCCTTGCATGAATAAACAAAAATACATTATTATACTACGGACTCAAAATTATTTGTATTGGATCATTATATTATTTTTCATCTATCTCAATTCTTTTAGAGTCTGAAAAAAATGGAGGAATTAGCTAGCACGACCATTTTAGTGGTAGGTCCTAGTTTGGAAAATTGGGGTCTAAAACCTTATGGAGCCATTTTTAGGAGTCAAATGACAGTTTTGGTGGGTTTGGTGTCTAAAACTTTTGCACACTCACTTGACGGAGTTCTACACTCTCATACCTTTCCAACGATGAAATTTGTGTGTCATTCAAAGTTCATATGCAAAAGCTATGCCTCTCGCAAGTTTACCTACCAATTTGACCACCATCATATGAGAGGATGCCATGTCATCCCCTGTTACTCACACATATGGCGATAGCCAAGTATATAATTTCAAGAATATTCTAGAAGGTCCAAAACCCTATCACAATTGAGGGTGAGGAAGTAAAACAACTACCTTTATATGGTTATTGGTCTATGTTAAATATCGGGCCACTAGGAGGATAAGGGGAACCATTCTTTTGCGTATCTTGTTCCATAGCTAAGCAGAACATATGAGAGTGGTATTATGTGAGAATAATAGAGGAGGATAGATTTTTTAGCATCAATATAGGCCATAGGTCAAAGGGAAAATCCTTAGGGAGTTCCTCTTTCTTTGTACTTGCATAATTTATATACCAGAGAAAAGAGAGCAGAGTAGCCTCACCTTCTAGTTGGGTTTTCTCTCGTATTGGGTTTCTAAGGTCATATCTTGTGTTTATTTGTGTATGGTGTGATTATAGTTTACTATTCTCTATTTTTCACATTTTATCTATTTCATTCATAAGTATAAAATCAATAACTAAATATTATGGACATCTAAGGGAAAGATAACCTTGATAGTAAAGATTTCAGTATTTTATTGGATATTTTGTGATGAACTATTTGAGTGGAATATCCACGGTAGTTTACATATCATATTGGTATCAGAGTAGGATTTTATTTTGGGTATTTGTGGGAAGTTGCAGGATCTGGGAATCGGCTTAAAGATAAGTTGTAGAAAGCCTAGCCATGGCAGATGAGTTTGTTTATAATAAACCTCGAGATCCAATAGAAGAGATATTTGAGAGGTTGGAATCACAATTTGTTGAAATCAATCACAATATGAACTTCCTCATGGCATATCTAGCAAGAAATCTTGGATCATTCGGAGATGATGGAGGCTCTAACTCAGAGAACATATAGGAGGGGAAATCAGAAGATCAAGAAGACTCGGTAAAGGAGTCTGAGAAAGAATCCGAGAAAGAGCAATTGAGTTCAAGTGTTGTGAACCCTTCATAGTCCCTATTCAATATGGAAGCAAAAGTGGACATAAGGCCATACCAAGGTGATATCAATGCATTAAAATTGAATCATTGGTTGCAACAACTAGAAGTTTTTTTTGCATTCACCATATAGATGAAGCGCATAATTTTCATTTTCTACATTGAAGTTATAGGGCCATGCTTTAACTTGGTGGGAAAACCACACATAAACACTTAGGCTAGAGGGTGATCTGCCAATAGTTGGGTAGGAGGACTTCAAAACCCTCATCAAGTCCCAATTATACCCTATCGGGTATGTAGCAGACCAATGGATCCGGTGGCACTACTTCATGTAGAGGTAGGGGAAAAGTGTACAGGAGTACACCAATGAGCTCATAAAGATGGACATCATGTTGGGTATCTCTCCAAAGAACCCAGATGTACTCCTCAAGCATGTAGGGGGGTTACACAGTGATCTAGGAAAGCATGTGATGCTCTTCAATACAAGGACAATGGATTAGGAGTGTGTACAAGAACAATACTTGGAAAACATAGGCCAAAAGAAAGGGAATCCAAGTGGTTCGAAGCAAAAATAGTACTAGGTGTTAGAAAAAAAAGATCGCTAAGCAATAAAATAAAACAAATGCGGAAATAAAACACAGAAGATACATAATACAATACATACATAGATATACGTGGTTCACCCAGTGTGGGCTACGTCCACCAAAGAAATTTCTAGGTCCTTCCTTTATTACTATCCGGCAAATGAAGGGATGCAACCTACAACACACTCGTTGTAACTTCCTCTTCTTTCTCTCACAGTATCCTCACTCAGAATACAATATTCACAATGATACATAGTCTCAATGTATTTCCCTCATAAAAGAGGGTTTCCTTCTAGGGAAAAAAACCCTAACATAACTTCTACCATTAGATCTACGACCTTATAATGAACAGTCTAGATTTATAAGGAAATTTTTCCTTTGGTGGATTCACCCCCGAACCCCTCTAGGGGCCCGCTTGCCCTTGGATCCCACAGAGGGGGTAACCCCCCTCCGCACTCCCCTACGTGGAGGAGTGTACATTCTTCCGGGGTGTAAAGTCTTCATGGGGTATAAACACAGCTGAAATGAAAGACCTCTGAATTAGGAAGATAATCAAGCTCCTTAACTAACAATATCACACTTGGAGACTGATCTAAACAACTCCATTGTTGTTGTATATGTTGGACTATGATCCTTCTTAGACTTGGAAAATTTCTCATCTTCATATTCATTCTTGAAGACCAACTGAAACTAAGCAGGAACTCAGTTTCTCCCTGGTTACTCCCTTTGTTAACATGTATGCAAGATTCTGGCTAGTGTGTACCTTTTCCAAATTCAAATTTCCATATTTCAAGACAGGTCGTATGAAATGGTACCTGATTTGTATATGCTTAGTATTTGAATGGAATTTTAAGTTCTTTGCAAGATGAATGGCACTCTCACTGTCACAGTACAACCTGTTATTCTCTTGCTTCTTTCTCAATTCCTCCATAAACCTCTGTAACCAAATCATCTCTTTACTAGCCTATGTAGCAGCAACATACTCTACCTCTGTTGTTGAAAGTGAAACAACCTTTTGCAGTTTCAAAATCCAACTTATTGTTGTTCCACCTTCAGTAAAAATATACCTTGTGGTGCTCCTCCTGCTATCTTTATCACCTACCATATCTAAATCAACATATCCTTGTAGAACAATGTCTAAACCTCCAAAACATAATGCATGAGCAACAATACCTCTCAAATACCTGAGAATCCACTTTACTGCCTCCCAAGGTTCTTTACTTGGATTGTTCATATATTGTTACGAGGAAAATATCTCTATGGCTAGGAGTAAACAACAACAGATGGAAATGACTGCAGAAATCAGCTCTAATCTCAAGTATGTTATATAAACAAATATGCTAGAAAGACAAGATAAAATGCCTACCTCGTCCAGACGTTCAATGAAGTCCACCGTTGAGCACTTGACTCAAAGCAATACACCTGCAACTAGTCCTCAACAACCAAGAAACGTAAGAATATGGTGATAATATATAATGTTAGCACATTCAATAGCATAATCCATCAACATTCATAACAAATACGCCCATGGAATAACAATTCAAATATTTGCAAGATATTAATTGGATAAGAAAAGAGTATTTATATTAAAATGTAATCAGCAGAAGTGAATGAATTACAAACTTCTATGTCGGCACGGTTCATATCTGAGAAACTATGTTCCTTCCAGTTGGGCCTCCACCACTTCAATCCTCCACCAAAGGCAAGCTCATATAAGAGAGACAATGAGGTTCTGAAACAAGTAGGGAAGAGCTTGGGGGTTGAACAATGTGTTCAAACTTAAAGGAAAAAGGGATGCAGACTCAATATGAAGTGAATACTTTCTCCAAAGTAACTTTTCTCTGAAAGTTGAATTCTTCTCCTCTTTTCCATAGCTCGGATTTGGCCCATTTGTAGACTTCAAGTGGAACTGAAGGTTCGAGTTGGAACATTTCCAGTAAATGGAAGGTCAAGAATCATGGATCTCGTGACGTGACATAGAAACCCGATACCATTTTTTAATTTTGGGCACAAATATCGATGTACATGGGTTGTAGTGGTGAAACCTACATATACGCATGTTGTACTATAGGTAGGGCATGTATATGTGAAAAAATAATGTTTTTAGATCTGGGATTTGCAAAAAAGGGACTTCAATTCTGCACAGAGAAATGGAAAAAGGCCTTTTGTGCAAGTTTTCATAGGGTGAGGAAAATATTTCTATAACAGATGCCCCTTAATGTGTGAGGTCAAAGGAGTATCTGCGATGACCGAAATACATTATAATACCCATAAGTGGAGTAATGAGGAACCAGTTAGAAGAACTAGTTGCTCATTACAATCTGTACTGACTTTTCACACATGGATACCAATTTGAATTACACTACAGATCCATGTGAAAATATACCAAACAACTGTCCATGTCCATGAATAGGCAATACAAAGGTGGCTACATGCCAAAGGATGTCATAGTCACAAACAAGGCCCAGTAAAACCAGTCTCAAAATCGATATGAAGATATATGTATACAATGGACTACAATCTGATCTCCCATGATCACTGAAGTCACATAGGTACTAGTCCAATGAAAGGTAGCAACAGCTCAGGGAAGCTGCGATTATAAACCGATGTCTTCAAGTCTTCTACACAATTCGCCAAAGGTGCAAGTCTACATCGTGTGAATAAAGGAGTTGAGTTCGAACACAATGAGACTTCATTTGATTACCGGTCATTGAGGTATACCATTAACAAACATGAGACAACCTACCAATAATGAAAGTAGGTATCAAGGCACTGAGTACATTCTTACAAGTGTGAATAAAGGAGTCGGGGTCGAACACTTGAAGAATCCATCGATCAGGATACATTGATGTATTCCCAACCATCGATGGCGAGAGAACCTGCCACTAATGACTGCAAGCCTCTAAGTACTCATAGGAATCTAGGTCTCGTCTCCAGAATAGATGAGCTGAAGTCGATGGAAGGAGACCTGCTAAAAGGAGAGCATTAAGGTGTCTCTCATCATTCATCATGAGGTACAAGAAGGAGCTTGATGATTTGGAGGAAATCGGATGAAGAACATGTTCACGAACCAACGACCATGTGTGTCTTTCGCATGTTCCAGATGCAAGCGGTACACTGAAAATACCCTCTGAATAGCATCCAATAAGGAAAATTGTTGAAAAAGGCGAGGAAACCACCAATAGGGATAATGGAATCCAAGACACTGCATGAATCCCAATGTGTGAATAGATGTCTTTCCATCGAACATAGGGGAAACCACCCAATCAGCAATCAATGATGAAATGTCGACTGTTAGGTTCAAGGTTACCTACCAATGAGGAAAGTAGGACCAGGGTGCACAATAGGACTACAACTTCATGTGATTCTGAGACACACTGAGGGTATGGACGACATGCAAAGTCAAGAGTTCTGAGGAATGGCCGACACCGGTTGATAGACATCCTTTAAATAAGAGCATGAGACTTATGTAAGACTATGGAAGCATAGACTCAATGATGAAACTTTGAGATGCAGGAGGCATCAATCAAACTCTCCATAGGGATTGGAAGAGTAACCAATCGGAGGAGTAAACTCTCTGTAATGATCTTAGATTCCTAAGGTCATGCGAAACCCAAAATTTTGATGACAAGTGGACTCAAAAAATTTGTGCTCTGTTCAAAGGCGACACGACTGCTGCCAATATAAGAGAATATTCCCTTCCCGCCCATCTTTTTTTGTTTTTTCATAGTCAAATGAATTTTATGATACAAAGGAGGAAACAAGTGTCGCAAGAAAGAAAAACTAGTTCCAACAGTGGAACATACCTATGCTCAATGCAAGGAGGTTCATGAGGGAGATGGACACTCGAGGGAATGTTTCCTCTTGGGATTAGGGTGTCAAGCTGCAAAAGATATAAACAATGATTTGCTTGATTGAGCATGTAAATTGCTAAGGTGAACGACTTATAATGCAAAAGCAAAAACCGACAATAGGCTCAATACTGCAAGCAAGGGAATGAGATGCAATTACAACTTAACTCCAAAAAATGTCCTTTTTTGTAATCTTAGTCTACTTGGTTTGAAAAAGGGATAAACTTGCACCAAATAAACGTCCTTTCAAATCCAATTTACGAGTGTGAAAGAGACAAGTTCACTCGACAATATTTTCTCTTTTTGAAAATGAGTCGGAAAAGACCTTAAATCAAACTCACGGCCGTTCAAATCCAATTAACAAGTGTGAAAGAGACAAATTCACTCGACAATCTTTTCGATTTTTATACAAGTCGGAAAAGAGATTAATTAGACTCATTGGGGGGTTTCTAGGCGGCATGTCATGGGGGAGGCCAAGGCTCTCGTGCAGAATTTCTGTGAAAGGTCAGCAGCTTAAAAATAACTAACACTAGCTTGGGAAAACCCAAAGCTCTCCAAGTCGAGGAGGATAAAGTGCTAGAAAATATTATCTTCTCCACAATATATTGGATAATGTCTCTTACTTGAAAAGGCATAGGAGGAGGAATTGAAGACCCCACAAGACCATCCCAGTCCAAGGGAACCTCTCCAAGACTTGGAGGAAGAGTACTTGGGGAGAGTAAAACTCTCTCTTGTTCAGAAGGTGCAGTACTAGAAATGCTAGTGACATGGTTGAAGGATGCATCACCCTCTAAAAGAAGAGTTGGATTGACCGAAGATTGCATCGGTATGACCACTTATTCAACATTTGGTTAAATAGGATCTGTGACAACAAGGCCAGGAGACACACCACCCTCAAAAATAGGAGTGGGGTCAGGTGATGATGGCATCGGCATGACTGTCGTGTCAATCAAAGGAGAAACAGAGTGTAGGGAAATCAAATACGACTCAGAACCCAACGGGCCCTTAGGTGAGGACCACACTTCTGGTATCTTATCAGTAGCAGGAAAAAAACGAGTAAGGTGATGTCCTTCACAAATCCTACAAAGGAACTTGGGCTTACATCTGACACGTCTAGGCTTCTTAATCGTATGAATTACCCCAACATGACTCACAATGGCTGGCAACATGCTCTCAGCATGGCTAGCAGAGGCTGGAGGTTCATCTCCCACATTACGTACAAAGGTTGGAGATGTGATGGCGATATGACTCATGGCGACTAGAGTGATTCTCCCAGCATGAATTTCATCGGTTGGTTGTTGGTATTCAACGTGACTTGCAGAGGTTGTCAACCAATCTCCAACATGACTAGCAGAGGTTGGTGATGGAATTCCAGTATGACTTGCAGTGACTAGACTGGTGGCGGTGGTGAATTGTGTCATTTGAGATCAAGGTACCAGGAAAGACTGGTTTTGAGACATTGCAGGCCAGGAAGGGTTTTGGTTCACACCATTTCCCTGTCTTGAAAGGTAGTATCCTCCATCTAATTGATCCATATAGGTTTTTACAGGAATCATCATTGAAGTAGATGTCTGCGAAGAAACAAAATCATGATAAGGATTATTCAAGTGAGGATATATGTTTCCCCCACGCGCAGGGGTTCCGTGAATAGGGTAGTTCATACCATAAAAATGATTTCCTCCGTATGAAATACCAGAGGAAATGTGGGGACCCGCCATGAAAAAAGTTTTTGTGGGAACTGATATGGTGGACGAAGGATACACGGAGGGGGTGTAATGAGTAGAATAACCACCCATTTGAGCACTAACTCCTGAAAAAGCGTGGCTAGGATTGGATCCATAAGAGGGGAGATTCCAACCCTCTACAGTGAGAGTTTGTTGAGGGACATGACTCCTATCAAATGAATATGTGAACATCGGATTCATCATTCCCCTGAATCCAAAACTAGGATTCATATAAGAAGGCAAGGGAGAGGATGGAAAGGGTGAAGGCATGTTTGGAATATCAATAGGAAAATGATTAGAGACCCAAGGCATGGACTCAGTATCATAATTCTGCATACCATTATAAAAAGTGGACGGATTCGTCCCCATGAAATGAGTGAATGTCATGGGGGCTAGCGGTAAAGGAGGGAGCCACAGGATCTCCATTATCCATGATAATGACAACTCAAGGTACGGTATAAAATCCTAAAGCCAACTAGTAATCAAAGAGCACACCAAAATAATTAAACGACTAATATGCACAAAAATAGGATAAAGTTGCTAAAAGGGGCCTCCCTATCTAAATTAGGCATGCCTCACCCTAAATGGGCCTGAGACTCCTCTGTTAAATATCAGAGGTATCAATATCAGTTATAAGGGCCCTCGTGGGATTAACAACCAGTTGGTTAGATCCCCCTGGAGAGGTAATCCTCCATAAAGGTTGTGTGTTGTCCAACCCTTATATGACCCAGGGTACCTGCAGAATAACCCATGCAAGTAACCTATGTGGTTCCTAAGTCAAGCAACTAAGAAACCATGATATAACCGATGCATAGATGGAAAATCATAAGTCAGGTCCACCGTATGGATAGGGTAACAAAGCTTAGAACCTTGAAAGCAATGCCTCTCATAGAGGTAAGGGTACTAGAAAGATCCCCATATACAAATAGATCCCCAGAAATATATCTGACACTAAGAATGTATCGGGGGGATATCCCTTCAACCAACCTCACGCGACCTCGTGCTTAACTCCGATGTAAGAAGAGCCTCCTCATATTACCAATTATACAATGGATTTCTCCACTCCCTTAGTCAGAAACATATGTTGATTTAATAGCCTTGGAGAAGTTTACTCACAAAATCCTATTCCAAGGCTCTAAATCCTAAGCTAGTTTGTGCACCCTAGAAAAATAAAATCGTTACTAATCAATTTTAAATTATAGCGTTACTTTTAGTGGCCTTGATTAGTCAAAAAGGTGTGGTCGTGAAACTAGTGATGTTATTACTCAGCAAGTAAAATAGATGAATATGAATACAATGCAAAGTCCTAACTTCAATTCCCAATAAATGATATGCTTTTCAAAATGCAATTCTCAATTAAGTTCTGCAATTCTAAATAAAATGTAATCTTTATTTACATGTACTAAGATCAATGATAAAGACTCAAAAGATTAAATGCCAACAATGTAAAATGCCTGATGTTTTTGTATTTTCAATATAAGAGAATGAAAATGCAAGGACTGAACAACAACTTGATATAAAAACTCTATTGTGTGTAAACAAAGACAAACCAAGTAGGATATCAAGAAGCAAAACACCCAACCCAAGATGCAAGGACAATCAAATGAAAAGGATGATGAGAAAGGCACCTCCCAAAAATTCAACCAAGGAAAGGTTTCATGTCATTCCACAAACACTTAACAATCATAACAGAGACCCAAGAAGACTCGACAATCATAAAAACCTACCCAACAACCATCAAACCCAGAAACCAAGAAACAAAGGGTGATGTATGCAATTGTTCAGGAGAAAACTATGTATATACACTTCTTGCAGAAGGACAACACACGTATGTACACGACTGTCAGGAAAAAGCCTGTGTATATGTGTTAAAACATAGCCAAGCTGAGGATAAGTCTAAAAAACTCAAACTCAGAGTGAAAAGAGGTTGTCAAAAATCATACGACAAGAAAATCAATATAAACGAGAGCAATCTAAGGAGAAAATCACTCCAAACCCTGAAAAAAAAAAGATTTTATCCCCAGTATGGTCGCCAATTCTATTACGAGGAAAATCTGTCTATGGCTAGGGGTAAACCACAACAGATGGAAATGACTACAGAAATCAACTCTGATCTCAAGTATGATATATAAACAAATATGCTAGAAATACAAGATAAAATGCCTACCTCATCCAGACATTCGATGAAGTCCATCGTTGAGCACTTGACTCAAAGAAATACACCTATAACTAGTCCTCAAAAACCAAGAAACGCAAGCATATGGTGATAATATATAATGTTAGCACATTCAATAGCATAATCCATCAACATTCATAACAAATACACCCATGGAATAACAATTCAAATATTTGAAAGATATTAATTGGACAAGAAAAGAGTGTTTCTATTAAAATGTAATCAACAGAAACGAATGAATTACAAACTTCTGTGTCGGCATGATTCAAAACCAACAAACTATGTTCCTTCCAACTGGACCTCCACCACTTCAATCCTCCACAAAAGGCAAAATCATATAAGAGAGACAATGAGGTTCTGAAACAAGTAGGGAAGAGCTTGGTGGATGAACAATGTGTTCAGACTTAAAGGACAAAGGGATGCAAACTCAATATGAAGTGAATACTTTCTCCAGAGTAACTTTTCTCTCAAAGTTGAAATCTTCTCCTATTTTCCATAGCTTGGATTTTTCCCATTTGTACCCTTCAAGTGGAACTGAAGGGTCGATTCAGAACTTTTTCAGTATATGGAAGGTCAAGGATCATGTATCTCGTGGCGTCACATGGAAACTCGACACCATTTTCAAATTTTGGGCACAAATCCCGATGTACGCAGGCTGTAGTGGTGCAACCTATGTATACGCATGTTGTACTATAGGTAGGGAACGTATATGTGGAAAACTAATTTTTTTATCTCTTTGATTTGTAAAAAAGGGACTTCAAGTCTTCATAGGGAAATGGAAAAAGGACTTATGTGCAAGTTTTCATAGGGTGAGCCAAATCTTGCTATAACATATACCTTCTCACAAATCCCACTGCATGTGCAATATATGGTCTTGTACAAACCATCACATACATCAAGATGCCAACTTCTAATGAATAAGGGACCATGGACATGTATTTTATCTCCTCATGTGTCTTGGGACACATTTCCTTAGTTAATTTTAAATGGATGGCCTAAGGTGTACTAACTAGTTTTGCATTTTGCATTCTAAATCTCTCCGACACCTTCTCTATGTACTCACTCTGAGACAATGTCAATTTGCAATTTTTCCCGTCTCTTGTTATTCTCATACCAAGGATTTTCTTTACAACACCCAAATCCTTCATCGCAAATAAATTAGCTAATTTCTTCTTGAGCACATTTATATCCTGCATATTAGACACTGCAACAAGCATGTCATCTACATACAATAGCAAGATAATATAGCTTCCATTTTCTAGATTTTTAAAATAAACACAGTGATCAGAATGACATCTACTATAACCTTGTTCTATCATAAACCTATCAAACTTCAAATACCACTGCCTTGGAGGTTTCTTTAGGCCATGCATGCTCTTCTTCAACCTGCATACCAATTTTTCCTTCGCTTTGACCTCACACCCCTATGGTTGTTGCATATAAATATCTTCCTCCAAATCCCCATGGAGAAAAGTTGTTTTTACATATAATTGTCCAAGATGCAAATATTCTACTGCCACAAGACTTAAAATAGTCCTAATTGAAGTCATTTTAACAACTAGAGAAAATATTTCATCAAAATATATACCTTTTTTTTGTGAAAATCCCTTTAGAACAAGTTTATCCTTGTACCGCTTTTTTCCTCCATTTTCTTCCTTCAACTTGTAAACCCATTTATTCTGCAATGCTCTTTTTCCTGCAGGAAACTGAACCAAGTCCCAAGTCTGGTTATTTACCAAGGAATCCATTTCCTCTTTCATGTCTTGCTCCCACTTCTTTTTGGTGTCTACCTGCATTGCCTCTTCATAACATTCTGGTTCACCACAATCAGTCAACAATAAATAATACAATGAAGGAGAGTATCTTCCAGGGGGTCTACTTAACCTGGTAGATCTTCTGACAACACTTGCAGGATTTTGAGGTACCTGTTGATCATGTTGTTGTACATTTTGATTTTATGGTACCTTTGGAATTTCTTTTTTAGTGATCTCATCAAGCACTGTGTATTTTAGTTTTTCTTTTTCTTGTTTCTTTCCCTGCAATTGATATTTGTACATGACCTTCTCATTGAATATGACATCTCTACTCCTAATGATTTTGTTATTTTCATAATCCCATAAGTGATAACCAAAATCATTAACATTGTATCCAATAAAGGTACACTTTTTGGATTTTGCCTCAAGCTTTGTTCTATTTTCTTTATCAATATGGACAAATGATTCACAACCGAAAGTCTTCAAAAAAGAATAGTTTATCTTTTTACCTGTCCATGCCTCCTATGGAATTCTACCATCCAAAGAGCTTGAAGGTCCTCTATTTATTAAGTAAACAATAGTATCTACAAAATATTCCTAGAACTGTAAGGGCAAACCAACATGCAATCTCATACTCCTTGCACGCTCCATGATTGTCCTATTCATCCTTTCCGACACACCATTTTCTTGTGGTGTTTCTAGAACTATCTTCTCTCTACTAATCCCATGGTATGAACAATAATCATCAAAATCCTTGTTGCAATATTCACCTCCATTTTCTGATCTGAGACACTTCAACCTTTTTCCTGTCTCATTCTCAACCAAAGCTTTCCACTTCTTAAAAGTATCAAAAACATCAGATTTTTGTTGAATGCAATAAACCCATGTTTTTATAGTTGCATCATCAATAAAAGTAACATAATAACGAGAGCCACCGAGAGATGATACCTATGTTGGTCCTCATACATTTGTATGCACAAGTTATCTTCTTTTCTTTTCTGACTTTGAGAAATATGACCCTCTTCTGCTTTCCATAAACACAATGCTCACATAAATCTAAATCAATTTGTTTAAGATTTGGAAACAAATTTATTTTGTGAAGTATCTGCATCCCCTTCTCACTCATGTGTCCAAGCCTACGATTCCATAGTGATGTATCCACTCACGTACAACCTAAAGAGATAGAAGAGTTAGTATTACCAGTACATAAATACAATCTACCTACCTTCTCTCCTTTTGCTATCACCAATTATCCTCTGGTGACCTTCCACACCTTATCTGTAAATATGGATATAAAAACTTCACTTTCCAACTTCCCTATTGAAATTATGTTTTTCCTTATATCTGAAACATGCCTTACCTCTTTCAACAACCATTGGTTTCCATTGCTTTGCTTTATTTTTACCTTTCCCATTCCAAACATTTTTCATGGTGCATCATCACCCAAATAAATATGTCCAAAATCACCTTGAACATAATCTAGAAAATGTTTCCTATGGGGTGTGGCATGAAATGAAGCCCCTGAATCTACTACCCAAGACTTAGAAATATTATCTACAGAAAGAATCAAAGCATCTTGTAAAACATCACCTGTTACATTTGCTTCCTGATTTTTCTCTTGTTGTCCATCTCTTTGTTTCTTTGGATCTCTACAGTCTTTCTTCAGATGTCCTTTCTTCCCACAATTCCAGCAATCTATATTTCCAAATCTGGATTTGGATATGCCCTTCCTAGAATTCCCATGGTTCCCTAAGCCCTTTCCTCTATCTTTTTGTCTTCCCCTGTTCTCCATGTTCAACACATTACCTTATGTCTCACCTGTGCTTTTCCATCGCATTTCCTCACTATGGATAACACCAACAACATCATCAAATTTTAAAATGTTTGAACCAAAGACAAAGTTACTTACATCCATGACCAAGCCATTCCAACTTTCTGGCAATGAGCACAAGATTATAAGAGCCATGAACTCATTATCAAAGTCCACTTTTATAGAACTTTGATTAGTAACCGTATTAAATTCATTTAAATGATCCACAACAGACCCACCTTCTGACATCTTCATATTAAATAATCTCTTCATTAGAAATACCTCATTGGACATCGAGGGTTTTTCATACAGTTTATCCAATTTTTCCATCAGCTCCTTTGTTGTCTTTTATTTCGAAATATTGAAAGCCACCAATGCTGCCAAGCTTGGCCGTATTGTTCCTAGTTCCTTTATGTCAAGAACCTCCCATTCTTCGTCCTTCATGGCCGTCAGATTCTTTGTTATTCCACCCGATGGTAGGAATAGCTCCTTCTGAAATAAATAATCTTTCATCTGCAACATCCATAACTGGTAGTTTTGGTCGTTAAATTTCTCGACCCTAAACTTTCCATCTCCCGCCATTGCTCCCACTCGAACCAGGAACCCTCTTTTCCTATGCGTTACCTTTTGCTCTGATACCAATTGTTAGAAAAACAAGATCGCGGAGCAATAAAATAAAATAAATGCAGAAATAAAACACAGAAGATACACAATACAGTAGAGACCCATATATATGTGGTTCACCCAATGTGGGCTACATCCACTAGAGAAATTTCTAGGTCCTTCCTTTATTATTATCCAGAAAATGAAGGGATAAAACATACAACACACCCGCTGTAACTTCCTCTTCTTTCTCTCACAGTCTCCTCACTTAGAATACAATATTCACAATGATACATAGCCGCAATACATTTCCCTCATAAAAGAGGGTTGCCTTCTAGGGAAAAACACCCTAACATAACTTCTATCGTTAGATCTGCAACCTTATAATGAACGGTCCAGATTTACAATGAAATTACAATATAAATTTACAAGGCAATTTTTCCTTCGGGGGCTTCGCCCCCGAACCCCCACTTTCCTGCAAACCCTATAGAGGGGGTAACCCCCCTCTACACTCCCCCGTGTAGAGGAATGTACATTATTCCTGGTTGTAAACTCCTCATGGGGTATAAACATGGCTAGAAAAAAAGACCTATATAATGGATGTTATCTTATTTAAATCAGGCTCTGTGCTTATGATATATGAATGAATGTTAGATCTGATATATAAGATGCTTAGTGCTTGATCTGTTGAATCTAATCTATATTTATGTGGCTAAGTATTGAATCATCTTTAGTCTAAGTATTCACTACGATGCTTTGTGCTATCTGTGAAGTACCATAAGGGTTAAATATTGAGGAATGATCTATTCTAAGTGCCTGTAAAAGATATAATCACAGATCAATATCCCAGCTAAGGTTGCAGACATCTAAGTCCTACAACCACCCCTGCCTCTACCTCGGGTGAGACTTCATATGCTTCGCAGGTGTTGTCAAAAGGGACGATAGTTAGGGTTTTGTTGGTGCTCTCTTGAGCATTGAACCCTGGGTCTACCCCTGTGCCAACAAATGGTTCTGTTGTCGGGACCTGGAATTGTGATTGTTGGGAACTAAAGAAGAAAAATATTTGTGCGAAATAAGCTCTGTGCGTAGATTTGTTGCCCTAGTGCGCAGTATTCTACTTGACCTACGAAGCTTTGTGCCAAGAAAGAAAGGTCAGATCTGAAAGAAAGAGGTCAGATCTGCAAGAAAGAGGTTGATACTGAAGAAAAGAAGTGACATCTGAACACTTTATGCTCTAAGAAAGGTAAAAGTAGAAATTTCCGCAGAAAAGAGGTAAGATCTGTAAGCTCTAGCCTCTAAGTAAAGGTAAGAATAGTTCAAGTTCTAGACCTGAAAGCTTTGTGCTCTATATAGGTAAGATAAGTGGAAATTTTTTATTTCTGAAGCATGAATTTAGGTATGCTTGATAGATTTTGTTCTAGCCTGAAAACTAGAGCATTGTTAGATAAAAGAAATCTTGATATGAATAGAAATAGTGAAATATATGGTATACCTATGAATAGAAAGAATTTTTGGACTAACCAATGGATGCAGGATCCTAGAAAGAAGTTTTTGCAGGCTAGCCATCATGATCCTAGCGCTCAGTATAAGAAGAGTTGGGGATCATGGAAGAGAAAGAGAGGATTAACTCTTTGTTACAATTGCAAAAGACCAAGACATCTTGCTAAGGAATGCCCTGGGAGAAACCCTAGATGCCTCTATTGTAAATCTATGGACCATGAAGTATTGGATTGCCCTAGAATGATTGCTAGACTTGAAAAACTGAATATGGAACAAGCAAACTCTGAAGGAGATCAAGAGACTAAAATTATGGAAGAACCCTAGAAAGAATCAGAGATCATGTTACTGAAAATAAAAGAAACCCTAGATGATCATAATTGCCCCCCTCCATCTAACAGATTCCACACTTCCATCTGCATCCTTATTACCTTCTGCAATATATAATTGGCTCTCTTGTCTAACAGAGTCCACGCTTCTGTCTTGTTGTCTTCTACAAAACGCCATAAGTATTTTTCCAATTTCCTCTCAATTGTTGACTTCTTTCTGTCTTTGCTTCTTCTAAGTCTCTTCATGATTCATTCAGATTATCTTGCAATAGCTTCCACATGATTTGTATTTAATTCTTTCATGTGTATTATCTAATGATATCCATTCTTATCTTGTTGTTCTTCCATAGGTATAGTTCTTCTTCGAACACATTATCTTCCAAGAGATAGATATACAAGATATGTATAGAGACGATGCAAACAAGATATGTAGAAGAAATAAGAAGAGTTTTGTTACCATTAGAAGAAGAAGTCTCTTCCATCCTGCTTAGTCTTATTTGTAGGTTCCTTTTCTTCGGCAATTGATGCTTCGTGTTTCTCCTTCCTTTTCTTTAGATCGGGACAATGATTCTTGTAGTGNTACTTCTGAAATTGCTTTCTCTTGATTTGGCTTCTTCCTTGAACCAAACTTCCTTTTGTTCCTAAAGTTCTTGAATATTTTTGTGAAGGCTTGATCATTGTACTTATTTTGGGGTTTCTCTTTTGCAGTGATCCTTGATTCTTCTTGAGCACAGCAATTCCAAAGTTTTTCAAATGTCGGATACTCCTTTCTTGTGTTCATGCTTGCGACAAATGCATCCCACGTCTTGGGAAGACCATTGAGTACTATGTTTACCAACTCCTTCTCTGAGATGATCTCTTCAATAGCTTGTAGTTGATATCTTAACTGAGAAATTCTCACAAAGTATGATGTTATGTTGTCATCATCATTCATCTTCATGTCACAAAGCTCATTCTTCAGACGCATTACTTGTCCAATGTTTCTAACTGAGAGGAGGTTTGTTAGGGCATCGTACATCTTCTTCGATGAGTCAAGATGGGAGATGTAGGATATAGAGTGGTCTTTGATAGAATCCACTATGATACTCATGGCATTGATGTCACTTTATTTGAACTTCTCCATAGCTGCAACGTTCTGTAGTTCCTTCTCTTTCCCTTCTTCAAACTCTGGTTTCACGATCTTTCCTTTCACGATATCTAGCACTTTATTCTTGGCAAGGATGAGATCAATCCTTGTCTTCCATGCTCTGAAGTTAGAGGCTCCATCTAACTTGTTGTCTGACTTCATAGAATAATTCATGGTTGCTTTGACTTGGTCAAACCCTATATTTGACCACAAACTCAAACTTAACGTCTTAGCTTGTTGAGAGTACCAGGAGATGCACTAGGCTAGGGCACACTGATCTATCCAGAGATTAGGTCAATCCCTTCACTTAAGTTGCCTCAACAAGAGTATTAGGGTTTCTGCAACTACTCCTGCTATTAACCCTAGCAACAGTTTCTTGGAAGCTGCTTCTACTAGTAACCCTAGCGGCAGTTCCTCAGTGAGCTCCATATCCTAGCGGCTATGTTTCCTTCTAGCATTTAAACTGAATGAAGGAAGTGGTGGGCCCATAACCTGTTAGAATATAAGTGGATGTGCTCATTTTAAATTGAAAATACCCTTGTCACCCAACCATAGGCCGAAGCCACCCTCTAAGCACCTTAACCTTGACAGAGAATAACTCTGAAAGAAAATCCTAGGCTAGATAGCCAAACAAAGGGTAGTGCACCTTTCCCCAAGGATAGTGCATCAACAAGAGCTGATCAGATAGTCCAAACCCTAGCCAAGAGATAGTCCAAGCCAAACGTGATCTGCTAGCTGCAGTAGCTGCAATGGCAGCTCTCCTCAAACCTACGCACAAGACTGGGCACTGCAATTTTGAGACTGCCTGCCCGAATGAGAACTGGCCTCCTGTATTTATACAAATTTTGGCTAACTGCCTGGGCCGACTTCTCATTCTGGGTATCTGTCTATTTAGTATATATTATTATTTATGGTCGACTTCTTCTCTTGGAGGCTAATAACCTAATATAAATTATCTTCTTGAGCCGACAAGTCTTCTAGGGTTATTAGCCAACTCATTAGGGTTTCTTCTTGCTTCCCGGAGTATTCTATCTTTGTCAGGTTTACACGTGGAGGTAAATACCTCCCGCAACTACCATAATATCAACACCGCAGTCATGGACCCAGAACCTCGCGCAGTCCATAATGCTCAACGTAATGAAGATCCCTCACTTCAACAGACACCAAGAATTCAACGCATAAATCAGGTTACTACTGTCTTTCTACCACGGCAGATACGTATGGTTTGACTGCCACATCACTGTGGATCCAACTCTGATCAATCAGATCACAGGACTTAGCATGCAAGGCTCTGACCCATAGGACTTTTACCCAGGTAAGACCTCAGACCGAGCACTAGCACAGTGGATAAAGGAAACTTATGGCGATGTAGAGAAGGGTACGTGAGGCTACAAGGTAGCCTCTATCCAGAGTGGAGCAGTGCACCTTGCATGTCAGCTAATCGCGGGCAAGTTAGTTCATAAGAACAGAGCAACACAAGTGACTGGCTTCGTAGTTGACCTCGCAGGGAAGTGCGCCGAGGGACTACAGATGAATTGGGCACAGTATCTTGTAAACCAGTTAGAGCTGGATTGTAGAGGAGCACAAGACCAAGGGTATGAGTTCCACTTTAGTTGGTTTCTCATACTCATCACTTTCATCACTTGGGAACTGTTAGAGGGAGCCACTTTGCTGGAGATCGAACCTTTCGAACCACTAGCCGCGAAGTTCTATACGCTGTGGTACTCCAGCGACATGAACAAGTAGTGGCAGTCCAATGATGTCTTCCACACCTACTTCAACCAACTGAAGAATGAAATTCAGTCTACACTGTGAATCACCCCAAACGTACTTCATAGGTTTAGACCTTTGATAAAATTTAGCGCGGACCGCCACTTCACCTATATTACAGTGCACGATGATGAGCATAAACAACAGCTCCAATTCTACTGCAAGTTGATAGAAGATGACTTGGAGGATATTACCAAGGAATGGTCGGTGGACCTCCTTGTTGTAGTGGACCCCGCAGACATGTCCGACGAGGAAAGCCCTGAAGCTATGACGGATACACCTGGGCCAAGCAGGACTAAGAAGGATGACAACGTTGAAGATGTCCCTAGCACGTCCATGAAGACTACTTCGGTCTCACCTACGTAGGGAGGTGATGGTGATGAGCTAGGCGATACAAAAGTTGAGAAAAATAGAGGTGAGGTTACTCCACCTAGAGAGGAGGAGGATCCCTCCATGAAAAGAAAGATGACACCACCAAAACCCTCCTCCCAAAAGAAAGCTAAGGCCACCTGCACCACTCTTAAAACTACCCTTACCCCGGATGACTTCAACTTCTTAATTATCGTGCTGAATGATGTTTCACTAGAGATCGCAGAAAAGCAAGAAGCAAATCAGGAGGAGCTATTCAACCGAATCAAGGGCAAACTCAAAGAAGTGCAATAGGCACTCCAGTCCAGCCAAGCAGTTTCTACAGCGCCCTTGATAAGCGGAACATCAAGAACAGGCGATGAGCCCACTCAATTACATCAGATCATTGATCAAGTCGAAGCTCACCTTCGAAGAGCTCAAGAATACATAGCACAAGCCACCTAGGCTTTGATGCAAGCACGAAAAGCACTTCTAGAACAACAGAATGAGGCAAAACGGGAAAATCTTTCCCTGAAAGAGAAGTGGGATGAAGAAAAGGCACAGTTGCTAGTAGAGATACTTGAAGTACAGGAAAGGGTTCACAAATCACTTCACTCTATGACGATCATAGAAGTGAAGATGGACGACCGTCTCCCACAGCAGGTGACCCAACTAAAGTAATCCAGCAACTCCAACAACGCATCGCAGATCTGGAGCTTCACACCATGCCCGAGACCCGCCAAGAAATAAGAGATCTAAGAAAGGCCATTGCTCGAAGCGCAGTTGGCCGATTAAAAGCCTTTTCCTTGGAATGTAAGCAGTTGAGTGCTAGAAGCACCCAGACTTATGAATCCCTCGCAAAAAATCCAGAATTGTAGACATTGGAGGCACAAATCCAAGAAGTAAAGTAGCATCCAGACACGCTATAGGCGCAGATAAAGACTTTGACCCCAATCGAAAGAATGAAGAGGTTCGCAGAACAACGGACAACCCAACAAAAGGTACATACGCTACAAAGTAAAGTGATGGAAGTCTCCCAACGACTTCAGCCAATCCAAGAAAAGGCATGCCAACTGTTCGTTGAACTTGAAATCCAGAGAGCTGAACTCAAACAGGTTGTCATCACTGCAGAATAACGCCTGGAAGGACCGCTCAATGACACAGTGATCTAGGAATTTACTGAGCAAGAGGTTATCACACTACAGCAGGTCGAAGCAGCTCGAGGCATTCGAGACGGAATTGAACAAACCTGAGTGACTCGGGATGAGTCACAGGTGAGCGTTGGGGGCCTGTTGGCTCTTGACCAAGTTTTGAAGAATACTTGGTCATATTTGACCATTTTTGGGACTGCGATAGCTTGCCAAAGATGGAGCGCAACGCGAAGCGGAAATTAATGAAGCAAGACCTATTTTTGGGTCCTTTTTAGGGTTTTGGGTTGATGTAAAGGGAAAGGGATGTCGGCCCATGGGTTTACCCACGCTTAGGCCCATTTTGTAATCTATAAATAGATACTTAGGCAATGTAAGTATAGGATGGTAGTAGTACATCTATGTGATGTATAGCTAAAGGCTTAGTGCTAGTAGCTGGATCTGTGTGATCGGATGTATATTGAAAGTGCTCTGTGCAAGATTGTAAGGAGATTGGAAAGCTCAGTGCAAGTTGTTGTAGTTTTGTGCTGAGTGCAAGGAAGAAGGATCTAGTGAGCTGCACAGATCTTTTGTCCTGTACGAAGTAAGGGTTATTGAAGCTCTGTGTTGTAACTGCTTGACCGAGATAATATAAAGAAGAAGACTTTGTGGACGTAGCCCCAGGGTGGGGGTGAACCATGGTAACTTTGTGTATTGTGCTCTGTGCTTCGACATAATGTGTTTATCTCCTTCTTGGCTAAGTGCTTGTTGTGATTAAATAGATCTAGTTATGCTTTGTGCTTATGATATATATATGAATGTTAGATCTGATATATAAGATGCTTAGTGCTTGATCTGCTGAATCTAATCTATATTTATGTGGCTAAGTATTGAATCATCTTTAGTCTAAGTATTCACTGCGATGCTTTATGCTATCTACGAAGTACCATAAGGGTTAAATATTGAGGAATGATCTATGCTAAGTGCCTGTAAAAGATATAATCACATATCGATGTCCCAGCTAAGGTTGCAGACATCTGAGTCCTGCAACCACCCCTGCCTCTACCTCAGGTGAAACTTCATCTACTTCGCAGGTGTTGCCGAAAGGGACGGTAGTTAGGGTTTTGTTGGTGCGCTCTTAAGCGTTGAACCCTGGGTCTACCCCTGTGCCAACAGTAAGATTGAATTTTCTATAAGTGTTGATTTTATTGATGAAGTGGAATTGAACGTAGTACCCCTTGATGTATGTGGAGTAGTGTTTTGAAGCCCCTACATGTATACAAGACATGAAATATTAATGAGAAGAGACAAACAATACCAACTGATCAAGGATGGGAAATAATACATCATTAATGCACACAAAGGAAACTCAAATATCTCATTGGTAAGTGCCAACCAAGCCAAGAACTTGATTAGTTCTAGTAATAAATATATTTTTCTTTTCTTAAGAGAGAATCGGTCTGATGATGAGTCAATGAGAGTGAAGGAATCCATGGAGGGGTGTACTAAAGAACAAAAACATCATTTGGAGGAGTTTCTATAGGAATACAAAGGAGAGTTCAAGGAGCCTAGAGGGATACCACACAAGAGGGATGTGGAGCACAAAATACAGTAATTGCCTAACTCTCCATTGCCAAATATTGGGCTATATAGAAAGTATGTTCTAGAAGCTAATGAAGTGAAGAAGTAATTGCAACAGTTCTTGGAGAAGGGTGTGATTTGACCAAGTACCTCACCTTGTGGGTCACCCATCATAATTATACCTAAGAAGGATGGAACTGGGATAATGTGTATCGATTAAAGGGCATTGAACAAGATTACATTGAAGAATCAATATCCTTTTCCAATGATTGATGATCTATTGGACCAATTGAAGCATGTTGTGTACTTCACTAAGCTATATTTAAAATTAGGATATCACCAGGTATGATTCAAAGAATATTCTACCCAGAAGATTGCCTTCAAGATAAGGCAAGGTTTGTATGAGTGGTTGGTTATGCCATTCGGTTTATGCAATGCATCAGCTATATTTATGAGACTAATGAATTATGTTTTACACCCTTATCTATATTTATTTTTTATTGTTTATTTGGATGATATATTGGTTTATAACAATACCTAGGAGGAGCACATATTAGATCTTATGCGGGTGTTAGAGACTCTGAAGAAGAACCAACTACTGGCCAATATCGAGAAATGAATTTTTTCTCAGCAAACTTTGGTGTATTTGGGGTATGTGATCAGTGGAGGGGAGCTCAAGATAGATCCCAAAAATATGGAGGCCATCATGAAATGGCTAGTTCCTACAAATTTCATTGAAGTTAGGAGTTTTGTTGGAGCGACACAATCATTGTGGAAGTTCATATCTTCATTTTCAACTGTAGTTGCACCACTCCATGCAATAACAACCAATGGTAAGAGTTTCCAGTGGGGGAAGAATCAACATAAGGTATTTGATGAGATGAAAAGAAACATCAGTCAATCACCAAGGCTCGCACTACCAAACTTGCATAATCCCTTCGAAGTGGACATAGATGCAAGTGGGTATGCCATGGGAGTGGTTTTGATGCAAGGAGGAAGGTCAATATGTTATCATTCTGGAATATTTCATGGGGTGGTTCTCAACTACCCTACCTATGACAAGGATCTTTATGTCATGGTACAAGCTGTCAAAAAGTGAAAGAACTATCTAATGGGAAAGGAGACCATCATCGACACATGTCACCAACCACCGTAGTATTTGCAGGCCCAGAGTAAGCTACAACAAACCAGGCATTACAAGTGGATGGGGTTTTACAACAATTTCATTTGGTCATAAAGTATAGAAAGGGTAGAACAAATAAGTTGGCAAACATGCTTTCATGACCACCCACGTCCAAGATTATAGCTTTGTGAACTCTAATGCACATGGATCCTTTTACCCATGATGTGTACAAAGAGGAATACATAGAATATGATGACTTCAAGGAGGTTTTTCAACAATGATAGTTCCAAATTCATGTAGAAGAAGGTGATGGTAAGGATGACTATCATTTCCAGAATGGTTTACTCTACTAGATCGACAAGATCTGTGTTCCTAAAGTTGAATGATTGCAGCTTATTAGAGAGGTTCACACCTCCAAGGTTGCAACACATTTTGGTGTTGAGAATAAAGTTGCCAACTTAGATATGTATGTGTATTGGTCCAGAATGCAAGAAGATGTAGCACGATATATTAGAGGATGTATACTTTTTTGTACCAACAAACCCAACAATGAAAATCAAGGTCTATACCATTTCTTACCTATACCCACTCGACCTTGGGAAAGTATTTCCATGGATTTTGTGGGAGGTTTACCAACAACCATGAAGGGACATGACTATCTATCTGTGGTATTTGATAGGTTTAGGAAAATGTGCATTCTCATGCCTTGTAAAAATACCATCAATGGATAAGAAGCAACGAACAAGTTCTTTGAAAAGGTCTGGGTGCACTTTGGGATACCAAGGAGCATCATCTCAAATAGGGATATCATATTTCTCAAATCATTTTGGACTACATCATGGGAGAATATGGAAACTAAGTTGAATAGGTCTACAACATTCCATCCATAGACATATGGATAGACAAAATTAGTCAAAGGAACTTTGGTGCATCTTTTTAGGTGTTACAATCATAAGCATCCAAAGACCTGGGATGAAAATTTGATGTACATAGAACACTCTTATAATAGATCAATCCACACTTCTACTGGTAAATCACCTTTTGAAACTTTCTTTGGGTATTTCCCACCTTCACCCTTAGATGTTGTATATGGACTATAAGGAGGAGTGAGGGAGTACCTCATAGGATATGCATTAAAAGAGGAAAATTTTGTTGAGAATATTAGGAAGATCCATTTGCAAGTATAAGAGACACTGAAGAAGTCACAGGAAAAGGACAAGGTTAGGCATGTCTAGCACAAAACAAAGAGAACATTTCTAGTGGGAGATAGAGTATGGTTATATTTGAATAAGGAAACACTACAAGGTCCTGGTAAGAAGATCAAGGCTATGTGGTATGGTCCTTTTGAAGTATTGAAAAAGGTGGGATATAACACCTACAAACTCAGTCTACCCCCATACATGTGCATTTACTCAGTAGTGAATGTGAAGACTCTCAAACTCTATGAGCCCTCCATGTTGGATCAAGAGGAGGAGCAGGTCCTACGTTCCATTGAGAATTTAGCACCAGATGCTCAAGAAGAGTTGGCAGAGGACACAATTTTTCAGAAGCGGTCTAGAACTACAAGACAGGTGTAGCATGACCTTTGGCAGATTGAGTTGAAAGGAAAATTTCCAGGGAAAGCAAGGTGGTACTCTAGGGATAAGGTAGAGAAAAATTTTCCTCACCTCATTCTGTAAATATTTTGGAGACCAAAATCCTCCCTAAATGGGGAGGTATGATCTGGATTAAATCATTATATTACTTTTCATCTATCTTGATGCTTTTAGAGTGGAAAAAATTAGAGGAATTATCTTGCAGGGCCATTTTAGTGGCATGTCCCAATTTTGAAAATTAGGGTCCAGAACCTTCGAGATCCATTTTGAGGCATTTTTCTGGTCTTTGGAACTTATGCACACCCCCTTGATGGTTTTCTACACTCTGGTACCTTTCCAACGGTGCATATTGTGCTTTAATCAGAGTTTGTATGAAAACGTTATGCCTCTCGCAATTTGACATATCAAGTTGACCACCATGGTACGAGAGGATGCCACGTAATCCCCTATTACTCATGCATATGGGGCTATCCATGTCTGTATTTTCAATAATATTATAGAAGGTCCAAAACCCTATCACAATTGAGGGTTGAGGAAGTCAAAAACCTACCCTTAGATGGATATCAGGCTATGTTAAATACTGGGCCACTAGGAGGAGAAGGGGTTCTATTATTTTGCATTGTATCTTGTTCCATAGCTGAGAAGAACATATGAGAGTGGTATTATGTTAGAATAATAGAGGAGGAGATATTTTTTAGCAACCATATAGGCCACAGTTCAAAGGGAAACTCCATAGAGAGTGCCTCTTTCTTTGTACCTGCATCATTTATATACCAGATAAAAGAGAGCAAAACAACCAAACCTTTTAGATGGGTTTTCTCTTGTATTAGATTTCCCAGGTCATATATTGTGTTTATTTTTGGATGGTGTAATTGTATTTTACTGCTCTCTATTTTTTGCATTTTATCTATTTCATGCATAAGCAGAAAATCAGTAACCAAATATTCCAGAGATCTAAAGGAAAGATAACTTTAATATTAAGGATTTTAGTATTTTATTAAATCAATTGTGATGAACTATTCCATTGGAATATCCACGGTAGTTTACAGATCATAAAACCTGTGTATTATAGTCTAACTCATAGTTTATTGCTTGACAGATCAATCCATCGACTAATTGTCTTCGACTTCTAGTTGATTGTTCGACCGACAGGATATTCGATTATTCGACCAACTATTGTCAATTTCTAGTCGATCACCTGACTAGTTGTCTCCATCTTTTGGTCGACCACCTAACTAGATAAATCCAAGAGAAGTGTGATGAACCACCAAGACTTGAGGTTCCAATACATCCCCC
>JASDQU010736088.1:227630-265624 GCA_032191745.1 Picea mariana | reverse complement strand
TGCTACCTATAACAGTTGCAAGATCGGCAGGTTCCTGGGCCACGGGGTTTAAAAACTCCTACAAACGGAAAAATTTACTTTATCGGATCATATAGAAAATATAAAACAAAAAAATGGATATGAAATTGTCATAGCTAATAAAAATATGTGAAGATGCAACTTACCCCAAAATCAATTATTAAATTTTGGAGTTCTGCAATTCTTGCCCTGTCCTCCTGTGTCAAGGGTGTTTTGTGAAACAAACCTAGATATTCTATGTTTTCCTTCTTCAAGGCCTTCGCGACAGTTGTTATTGGGTCAGTGGAATAAAATATTTCGTCCTCATCAAGATCCTCAGTGGGTGCCTTCCCACGTTGACCATGCCACAATACATTGATGAATAAAATTAATGAGATGAACTTTAACATTTGAGAAATTTAGTTATTGTAGTCATAAGTTATTACTGTATTTAACATTTACCTGTTGAGGCACAGCGGGTGCCTTTCTACGGTCACCCTGGATAGATGTAGCAGGTGATTTTCCACGGTCACCCTGGATAGAAGTTGACACAATAAATCAATCAACAAAAGTTATTAAAATCACCTGTAACATTAAAAAAATGAAATATTGCAGTAATATCAGAAAAATAATAATGAAATTTCAGAAATTTAGTTGTTGTAGTCATAAGTTGCTACTATATTTAACATTTACCTGCTGAAGCACAGCGGGTGCATTTCCACGGTAACCCTGGACAAATGTAGCGGGTGATTTTCCACGGTCACCTTCAACAGAAGTTGACACAATAAATCAATCATCAAAAGTTATGAAATTCACCTGTAACATTAAAAAATGAAATATTGCAGTAATATCAAATAATAATAATAATAATAATAATAATAATGAAATTTCAAAAATTTAGTTGTTGTAGTAATAAGTTGTTACTATATTTAACATTTACTTGTCGAGGCACAGCGGGTGCATTTCCACAGTCACCCTGGACAGATGTTGCAGGTGATTTTCCACGGTCATCCTGGACAGAAGTTGACACAATAAATCAATCATCAAAAGTTATGAAATTCAAAATTGTAGTAATATCAAAAAATAAATAATGAAATTTCATAAATTTAGTTGTTGTAGTCATAAGTTGTTACTATATTTAACATTTACCTGCTGAGGCACAGCGGGTGCATTTCCACGGTCACCCTGGACAGATGTAGCGTGTGATTTCTCACGATCACCTTGGACAGAAGTTGACACAATAAATCAATCAACAAAATTTATGAAATTCACCTGTAACATTAAAAAAATGAAATATTGCAGTAATATCAGAAAATAAATAATGAAATTTCAGAAATTTAGTTGTTGTAATCATAAGTTGTTACTATATTTAACATTTACCTGCTGAGGCACAGCGGTTGCATTTCCACAGTCACCCTGGACAGATGTTGACACAATAAATTAATCAACAAGATTTATGAAAGTTATTGTAACATTAAGAAAATGAAATATTGCAGTAATATTAGAAAATAAATAATGAAAAATGAAATATATGCAGTAAAAAATTGAAATATTGCAGCAATAAATTATAACAATGATTGATCACAGGTTGAGTTGAATGGTATGTAAGATATTTACCCCCATAGCCACACCCCCTCCATCTATTTGATTTAAGTTGTAATCGATCAACAACTCTTCACCTGGAACTATTGTTTTTGTTGCACATACAAATATACGATTTCCTTCGCGACCCTCAAATATGCAATTCGGTTTATTAGTTGTTGCCACTAGTCGTGTACTATTTATAAAGCCCACAATGTTTCCAGTAGCTTTTGGCCTTCCATCAATATACATAGTTGCCCCTTTATTTTGATTGTTATCTACTAGTTGTATATAATTTGCGGCAACTCTATATCTCTACATACTTCATGTATATTAGACCAACATCAACCAATGATTGTATTTGTATAACGGTCTGACATAATCCATCAATTCAGTTACAGTGCCATGGCCAACCTTTATGCCATCCATGGAAAATAACCCCAATCCATGTAAGGACGAAGGAGCAATGTGATACATCCTCCCACTGATGAAGAAATTTGTGTTCACTTCAAGTAGCTCTTTAGGTGCCCATAGTTGCACTAGATGTCTATACCTCAAGGGAAACTCAATGTCACCTATGATCTCAACATCATAATTACATGACCCTCCGTTGGCAATAAAAAATTGCATGCGTATACGAAATCTTTTCCTTACCTTTTCAGATCTAGTTTATCTAGAACCAGTAGATCTAGTACAACATGTCTCACTTTCAACCTCTCTTAGTATATCTTGATCATTAGTCAAGGAAGATAGATCCGACAGATACCTATTTGGTGGTACCTACACTCGTTAAAACAAGAAGATAAGTTATCGTGCAAATATAATTTTGGGGTACCAACACTCGAAAAAATGAGAAGATAAGTTAGCGATCAAATATTTAGGGAACCCGTGTTTTGCTTGGAGAATATACTTGATTCTATTGTATGTAACAAACTTATTGGGGTCCTTATTTACTTGATTCATATCATACTTGGCATCCCATTATTGTTATCTTGGTATGCTTTGGGGTGTGAGTCTTCTCTTTTATAGTTTCATATAGTTGCATAGTTGCATAAGTTGCATATAGTTGCACAGTTGCATATAGTTGCATAAGTTGCATATAGTTTCATAAGTTGCATATAGTTGCATAGTTGCATAAAGTTGCATATAGTTGCATAAGTTGCATTGTTGCATAAAGTTGCATATAGTTGCATATAGTTGCATAAGTTGCATATTTGCATAGAGTTGCATAGAGTTGCATAGTTGCATATAGTTGCATAAGTTGCATTAAGTTGCATAAGTTGCATTAAGTTGCATAAGTTGCATAGTTGCATAAAGTTGCATAAGTTTCCTAGTTGCATGTTGCATAAAGTTGCGCAGTTGCATAAAGTTGCATAAGTTGCATAGTTGCATAACTTGCATAAATTTCATAAGTTGCATAAGTTCCATAGTTGTATAAACTTGCATATAGTTGCATAAGTTGCATTATTGCATAAGTTGCATAAAGTTTGCTATAGGAGCGCCCAAAGGCAAGTCGTGTTGGCAAGAGGAGTGCCCAACCAACAAAACTGAAAGAGCCAACGACACGGGTGCGGTGGGAAAAAACCTTGGGGTTTCCCGAATGCAAGGAAAACTTGGGTTTTCCAGAGGCAACGCAAGGAAAGTTGGCAAGAGGGGCACCCAAAGGCAAGCCGAGTAAGCAAGAGGAGCACCCAACCAACAAAACTGAGGATCCAGCGACACAAATCACATCTAGGAAGAAGCTTGGAGTTTCCCAAAGCCAACACAAACATGGGGTTTCGCTACGGCACACCAAGGCGAGTTGAAAAAATAGGCGCTCGAAGGCATGGCAAGAGGGAGAGCCCACATCAACGAAGGGAGTCCAAATGCAAGGTAAGAGGAGTTGGTAAAATGCAAGGTAGGAGGAGTTGGTAAATAGGGGGGGCGAAAGGCTAGGCAAAGCGAGTTGGCAAGATGGACAACCACATGAGGAAACGAGAATAAAAGAAAGTGGTGTGTGCAAAGGCGGGGCAACACTATTTTGCAATATGTGCGCCCAACCAACAAAACCGAAGAGTCAGTGACACAACTCATGTGGGAAAAAAATTGGGGTTTCTAGAAGGCAAGGAAGGGAGAGTTGGCTTTATTCTTTCCTTTCCCAGAAACTCGTAATTACATGAATGTTTTCGTCAACTTTAGAAGGTGGTGTATGTTATTTAATGAGAAAGGGATTAAATCTTAATCAAATGTAGCTAAAAATGAACCCAAAAACCACACACATAGGAGCCACATAAGTAATTAAATGACATGTCCATTTTGAAAGGATGTAGTCTAAATGATCTATATTTTGGAATCCGACGAGAAATTGTTGGATTTGCAAATTTGAGTGGTTAAGTTTATATAATCTGAGTTTCCTAGAGGTTTTTCATCATGTTGAATCCATTTATACATTCAAAAATACAATTTTTGAAAGTTTCAAAAATCAGTAGGAGAGAGTTTCATGCCCGATATCCATGCCGATTTTGGTGTGTACTTTTTATATGAAATTGGAGCACAAAGTTAGTCAAGTATTCTTCATATATTCCGTTGTTGTTGCTGCTTTTCTAGAAGAATTTGACAATATCAACACATCTTCCACCAAATTTCCCACCTCTTTTCATTCAAATTCAAGGCGTCGACTCATATTGAATTCAATGTCTAATCCATAAAGCCTCATTCGTGCCTCCAATTCTATCAAATACTTCCATTTAAAATTACCTCAACTCCCATGGAGTCAAACTCATCACCATTTCCATGGCTTTCTAATTGTGTACATATCATTGTTAAGTTTTGGTATCTTGGGAAGTGGTCCCCTAGTGTTATTGATATGCCTAACAATGAAGGGGGGGAAGTACCCATCCCTCACTTTACTTTATGTTATAAATTCAAAGTGACTTTATGAGCTCATTAATCATAAAGTGAATTTATTAACATAAAGTGACTTAAGGAACTTAAGTAAAGAAGAAGAGGGCACAAACTTCAAGGCAAAGTTGGCTCAGATTTCAGGGAGTATTTTGCTGCTAAATTTGAGATAAGTTTGGTTGTACAAAACTCGTTATCTCTGTTGTGATATTTTTTCTTCAAGCTCCATATTATATTTACTCTTCACTGGTTTTCCCCATGAGGGTTTTTCTAGGGTCACGTTGACCAAAAATTACATGTGTTAAATTCTTGTGGTTTGCATATTTCAATATCAACATGTAAGTGCAAACGATTTAGAGGTGTATTTCATGTTTTATTGGTTGTAAGAAGAATTGAATGAACAACAAATGTTTCCTAATATAACCTTCCAAACAACAACATTAAAAGAGCCTGAAATATGTTCTAAATCTAGCCTTAAACTTAGCATAGAAATCATAATTGTTAGTGACAATGAAGAGACCTTTAAACAATCCTATATCAATCACAAAAACAGACATGTGCTGGCTTCCCTTTAGACCTCGAAAAATCATCAATCATTGATATGTTCCTTCTTGTAATTGTGATTGCCCCCCCTCTCAAGCACCGCCACCATAATTCTACCAAAATAAATTTAGGAGCTTAGTAGGCAAAGAAAGTCAAGCAAGACAATCCATCACAATTCAAAGTTTTTCAGAAGAATTGAGGGATGTTCAACACAAAGAATTAGGTGAAAGACTCTAATTTATAATCATGTAAGTAACTTGGAACCAAATTATGCTTCAATCAAAGGTTCTAAGTGATTCATAGAAAGTCAATTTGTTGGAATAAAGGATTGACAAAGTGAGAAAAAATGAGGCTTATGGAGGTAAATCTTTGCTAGACCGTGGGAGACAAATTTCTACTAGACCCTCGGAGATGGATTAGCTCACAAATGTCAACAAAGGAGAAAATACACCTCAACATAGAAGATAGTGAAAAAAATGGAATGCAAAGGAATGCAAAGGAATTCAAAAATATCTTCTAAAATAAATGGCATCTTAAGAAGAAAATGGCCATCCTACAGAGACAAATCATGAAGGAGGGCATGTCAAAGGAGGGCATTCCTTCATCAATCATCGCTACAAGAAGGAATTTACATAAAAAAATAAAATAGAAAGAATGCCTCTCGAAGCATAAATATATAGTAAGATGGCTCACAAATGGTGACAAGAACATGCATTTCTTCCATCGCACCACCATGAATAGGTGGAACCAAAATAAAAGTTCCTTCCTAATAGATGCACAAGGAAACATAGTAGACGACCACACAGATATAGAAAAAGAGCTCATGAACTACTTTAGTGACCTTCTCATTGAACTTGTTGAGGACAAAAGGCATCCGCTAACTATACCACCAACATATACCCAATATGGTCTTTGAGGAGCATAATTCTTTCCTCATGAACAAGATATCACTATTATAAGTGGAACTTAGAGTTGTTAAATACATGGTTGGAGGTAAACTACGAGGTCCATACAACTTTGCAACTAACTTCTTTCATGCTTTCTAACACACAATAGATAAAGAGGTTTGTACAGTAGTGGAAGACTCAAGAAGATATGGATGAGTCCTCAAAGATCTTAATGCCACTTTTATAACACTTGTCCTCAAAGAAAGTGAAGCAACCTTTGCATATAAATTAAGGCGCATCTCTCTATATTGCAACATCATCTATAAGATCATCACCAAGGTATTTGACAACTAATTGAATTCCATCATGAACACAATCATCTCCTAACTGCAAGGAGGATAACCGGAAGTAGGAAAATGGATAATTAGAAATGGATGTGTGTTATGAGTTGGCCAACAAAGAAAAATGTGGTATTCAGTTCTTGATTTAGGGTTTTAAAATGTTAGAAAAAATTACCCGATTTGATGACATTGTTGGCCTCCTCTATCGACGTTAGGGTTGGCTGACATCTCCTATCAATGCTCATTTATCACACTAGGGCTAGTTGGCCTCCTCTATCAATGCTCCTATGCTGCTCTCGACCTCCTCTATCACTCTCGGCCTCCTAGCTCGCTCTTAGCCTCCTCCATCCCTCTCTGTCGATGGAGAGCTCAAATGCGGTGAGGATCGACCTCCTAGCTCTCTCTTTGTCCATCTAGCTTGCTCTCGGCCTCCTCTATAGCTCTCTGACGATCTAAAATGCGGTTATGGTGTAGGCGCGGGTTGAGGTAGCTTGCTCTCTATCCTAGCTCAAATGTGTTTTGGTTTGGAGATCATGTCATGACCACAATGCGTGAGACATGTGTTTTAATTTTGGCATATGCATTTTTTTTGTTTTTTTTTTAATGTTTTATTATATTTTTTTTTTATTATATATATATATATATATATATAATGTTTTATTATAACATTTTAAATTAAAACATCTTAACACAACATTTGCCTAACTTAAAAGAAATTATACTAGATAGAGAGATAACATATCTTTAGACTAAAGGCTTCTCTTAGTCAATTAAGAATAAGTTCCCTCCTGGATTTTGGGATAGCTTGGATTTTGCAAGAAGTTGAACCTACTCCTCCATGAAAATAAGGGGTTTGAACTTAAGGACCTTGATCGTGATAATCTCCAAGAAGCATGAGACTTTCTTTTTAAAAACCGCCTCCCTACTCATTTCATTTTCAAACATTGGGAAACTAGTTGCAAAACATAATTTCTTCAATGGTGAGAGATCCTTCTCCTTAAATTTAGCTCATTGGTGGGCATGCAATTCTTATGTGTCTTTCAACTTATCCCCAAACTCAACTAGCACATGATAGATATTCTCACAATTAATTTTATTAATCTCCAATTTATTAGAGCTGAGAGAACTAGCATATTTATCGGGGTGGAAATTTCCTACTAAACTAAACAACTATCATACCACTCATGGGTATTGAAGGGACTTAGAACCTACTCCCTTCTTTGGGTAGCCTCTTTGTCATTTAACGTGGGCTTGCAACAAGATATGTAGGAAATTGTAATGAAATGGGTAACCATATTTCAAGTAAGAGAGCTCATGTAGATCTCAAGTATGAGAGCTCATGCAAAATACACATTAGAATGAGATGCACCTAATGGAATGAAATGCATTCTCTTTTGAAATGAAATTAATGCCTTTCCCTTATTAAATATATGGTAATTATCCTACGTGGTAGATGTTTTCGACCATCAGCTTCTCTAGATATGTGTACCATTGATTCTAAACCCCCATGAAAGAATGATTTGTAAAGTGTGATAAGATAAAGGGCACTCACAACAACAAATATCGTCATGATGGGTTAACGTGATAGGAAGGTGGATGAAGAATCTCGTTTGGCTTAACATCCTAGTTAGTAACAACTTCCATCCCCCCTCTTCTTCGATCTAATGTGCATCTAAAGAATGGGAATGGGAGGAACTAGTTATTATGATGTGACTAGCTAACCAATGTGCACAATCTTATTAGTAAATTTTATCAACACCTAATTTGCAATCATTAATACAATCTCTTGATAAATGAAAATATTTTTACTCTGCATTTCCCATGAGGGATGACATATTCTCTTATTGATATTTTTATATCCCTTCGTAATGTTTCTTTTAAACCTTATATGAGTTCTTCAATCGTGACTTGGTTGTTAGATTTGACAATCAAGAACTTGATAGATATCCCTAGTGTTAGCACTCTGTAAATTTTATCCGGTTGATAGACAAACGACAGAGGTAACTGTTTCAACCAGCTTTAGAGCTGAAGCACTAGCCTGCTTAACTCAGAGAGGGCTCTCTCATGTCACTTGATATTTCTGTGATAATCGGTGGCTAGATTTGGTTTGTTTTGGGGGTTTTTAATAAATTTGCTTGCAAATAAGGGGAGGAACACTCAGGGCTATGGAGTCAAAAATTCTGAAAGTGAATGAAAACAATGACCAGCTGGTAGAACTCTCTAGAGGAAAAAGGCTAAATGAGGCAGTGAATCTGGGTTATAACTTGAATTTAATCAGAGTGGTAAGAGAAAAGAGAAAACAAATAACTGCATCAGAGCATTACGGAAATGAATTATGAATTAGTTAAGAAGAAACGTACGCAATTTTAAATTGCTTAAGCCAAGAGCGTCACAAGACGAATTTTGAGCCTTTAACTTTTCAATTTAAACACATGAAAATGTAAATGGAATAAAAGATCAAGGGAAATACATACAATGAAGGAAGACAAAACTCATATCACCACCATTAGAATCTTTTCATAGAGACTTCAAAGCTTCTGCATATATATTCAATTTAGCTTTAGAAAATTACAATAGAGTCTGAAACAACCAAAAAGGTGCTCTTGCACTTCTTCCAACATTAATTCATTCAAATGCCCCAGTATTTATACAATTCGATTATAATGGTTGAAGATGAAATGTTTCAGCTTCTAAAACTAATTATAGTAATTTCAACTGACAGTCTCGGTATATGAACCGATTTACAATGATTACTCAAAAGACGTTTCAAAACTAGGAACGGATTTCTCTGACAGCTCAACTTCCTTTACGACATCTGGCTTGTCCTGATCTTCTGCCGAACTCGTTGGCTTAGTGACACCTGGAGGTCACTTACTGGTCCCGGGAAAATTGCATTTCATCTTGCCCAGCCGCACGATTTCCTTCCATTGTGAGTCAAAAGGAATCTCGTAGTCCATCATCTCCTTAATCAAAATCTCTAGGTCAATGCACGTGGCGTAGGACATAATCGGTAGGCCAATCTTCATTGTTTTAAATTGATTCAAAATTTCAAAGTCTATGGCCAAATACTCTACCAGACTTGGGCCTTTCAGACTTTCCTCCATAGCTTCAAATTTGGAATGGTCCATCCTACACTGAATGAGGAGAGAATTGTAGTCTTCTTGATTGTATAATGAACCTTTGCCATCCCAAAATGGTGGGAGGCCCTTGACAAACAATTGTTCAAACGTGTCTTTAAACTCCTGTATATTGTGCTCCATTTGCATAACTTTGTTCTGAACCGATTTGAGCAAGTTGTGCTTGGCGATGATTCTCCTGGCCCAGATGATCAACTCAGTTTTTTCCTTTACCCCAATAGTCTAAAGATCAGCAGTGGGCACAGAATTCAGCAAATCAATAGCATTATGGGCCCATTCTGAAGGTTTCTTGGCTAATGTTTCATTAACAATAGTACACCTGCTTCGAGCTATGGTAGCCACGTTGTCTTTGTCATTTATAAAAATCAGATAAACCCTGAACTTAGCAGCCTCTGCAGAAATAGCATCCCAGATCACATGTTTAGCTCCTTGTAATAGTCTTTTACCTTTTAACCTCATTCTCAACTTTCTTACTCTCTCTTGCAAATCTTGATTTTCCCTTTGGAGTGGAGCCATCTTTTCATCTTTTATTTTCATCTCTTGTTTCATCTTTTCCAAGGCTTCCTTAAGGCTTTTGATTTCCCCTGTCTATAAGATCACTTGGGACATGGCTTGAACCAATCCATCAGTGCTTGATCCATCTTCTGCATTAGCAGGTTCAATGACAGCCATGTTTGATGTTGCTACTTGTCCTTGTAACCAATTCTCTTTCTCCTTTTCCAGCTGCAACACTTTAGCTTTGTAATTTAGTGCTTCTTGTCTGAATGTCTCTTTCTCTTGCTCTAGAGCAACTAGCTCTGTTGTCTGTGGATGGTCTGTGGAGGGCATCTTTAGTTTCTTCTTTAGACTTTGGATCATCTTATCTTTCTCATCTAAAGAAGCCTTTACTCCTTGAGGGCCTTCGGATTCCAATCTTTTGACCTGTGTTTGCCAACCCTTACTGGATGCTTTTTCTTGCTTCAATTGTCCATCTAATTTGAGTGCATGTGTTGTCAATCTCGAAACCCTCAGACCTAAACTCAGGTAGTCTAAATATAGCATATCATTGACATTCCTGTGGAACTTTACTTTGTCTAGGGCACCAATATTTCCATAATCCATCTTGATTTCAGACACTTTATCATCATCAGCCACCGCTATGTTAAATGTATTTCTTTCCACATCCCTAACTGAGAGCAGTGAAGCTTCATGTTGAGAGATATTCTCTACCTCTGGTAACAGGTCTCTTATTTCACTATTGGTCATACTTCCCTTTACAACATATTGGTTCATTAAGTCTTCTTTGGACTGATAAATTGCTCCAGGGGTTCTGCTAAAGATATGTTTTATGTTGTTGAAAACCCTCAAGTTGTTTTCACTCAGTGGCGTGCTTCCTGTACCATCCTCCTCGTTCTTGGTTGCACTTTCCACCATCTCCATGCTCATTTTCTATTTAGGTTCTTCTTCTTCCAGGTCCACTACCTGAGAAGATGGTGTGATTTTCATTTTCTTGAGAATATTTCTTTGACTACTGGAACCCAGTGTCTCTGAACTACTCCTCTTCTGATAAACACTCTCCTTTGGGGGTTTAATAATCAACTTTGGAGAAGTTTTATGTTTATGGACCTGTTGAGGGGCAGACTCTATCTTTTGTGTATGATCATGCTACAAAGTGATCTCCATATTTGCGAAGACTTCCAAGTTTACCAATCTATCAAATTATTCAACTTGCTCATGTTCATAGGGGCTTTGTCTACTCATCGGTCTCCTCTTAGATATGATCTGGTGCGGGTCATATCTCCTCCTATGTAACTGTGTAAACCCAAATTCATTGAGTTTGGATTGAATCTGAGGTAGACAAGACCTGGTCTTTACCACAAAGGGCCCCACCACGAAAGGGAATTTTAAGTTAGATGCCTTATGCGTCTTCAGAAAATGTTTTGTCTCTAAAATAATCCTTTGTCCGATGAACTCTAAGGAAAATACTCTGGGAATCAAAAAGACTGGTAAAAGGTAAGGTTCTTCTTGATAGCCATATACCCAAATCACAGTAGATTGTATGAACAACATCCAATATCCCACCCTACTCTCTGGATTTGGTTGTAAAAAACTCTTCATTTCTTCTAGAACCCTTGGCAGGTCTGTGTTGACTATAAGACTATGCACCCTGGACATGATCTTATTGATGAAAATAAGCATGGTGATCCTCTTACATTTAGTTGAAATGAATGCAGTTTCAGGGAATTCGGTCTTGTTTGATTCTAGGAACATTCTCAGTAAGTGAGTGTAGTATCTGAAGTGTCTTAATGAATTGAAATTTACCAATTGTTGATGCATATTATCAGCGATGAACCTGTCGAAACTGATACAAACCGACTGACTAGACTCTAACATAAAGAAGGTCAACAGGAAACCCAACATGACTTCTACCACAAACTTGTCGTTATCCAACCCTAAAATTTCACTAAGCAGGCAACAAGCCCATTGGACCTCAATAATCATAACGTTTACATTGATAGGTAACGGCAGACTTTCGGAATGGTGTTCAGGTTTGACATTGGTTTGCAGAAACATGTTTTTTACTTCTGAGGGGCATTCTCTGTAGATTTTGATCATTTTTTCTATCTCGAAGGGCTCTGACACTGTGGGGGAAGACTCTGGTATACCGAGGGTGTGTCAAAGCGACAAACTATCTATTTCACATAAAACTTTTGACCCTATCTTGTTCAAAATGTCCTTTTCTTCTTGTGAATATTGTTCTACACACCAGCTGACAAACTCTGGGAAAGGAAAAACGACTTCTATGGCATAAGGGGTGATGGACGCTTGGGCCGCTTTGAGGAAGGGTATATGTTTTCCAACATTGTCTAGCAGATTAGATCTGGACACGGAAATGGACGAAATTGTTATTTTTGTGTCGAAAACGTTAGATTCCCTGTCAATTAGGTCTTCTTCTCTAGAGGCGAGATCTTGCTCAATCATGAATAAACTGATAGGGTTAGCGACCATCGTGAAAAATACCTATTAAGTGGCGAAGAAAGCATGAATCTGATTCAGTTTTGAGCTTGAGTTTCGAATGGATGCTTTGCACCAATTTTCGAACGTTTGAAAGCTTCAAAATATCATAAAATAATGTTGGGGGTCCTCCTTTTATAGATGCCTATCGATATCGGGGATTAAGGAAAACGGTTTTGAATAAACCATTTTTTCCCCTAATGTACTTCTGATGATGCCACGCGTCCATGAATGAAACCACGGTGGTTTTCCACGGTCCGCCTTCGAATGATTATCCTTTGCGCTGCTTCATTGTCCGATATGCACCTTAGCCATTGATCCGGGCTACTTCAAGATCGACGGTCCACTGAGTCCCATCAACTTTCGATATCGGGGGTTGGAGAAACCAGTTTTAGGTAGACCATTTTTCACCATGATGTACGTTTGAGTGTGCCACGTGTCCACGAATGAAACCACGGTAGTTTTCCCTGACCCACCTTCGATTAGTTATCCTCCGCGCTATTTCGCCGCCCGATATGGGTCTCGGTCGTTGATCTGGGTCGCTTCAAATTCGACGGTCCACCGGGTCATACCTTTCGCGCCTCCGCTATATTTGTCCATATGCCGCCAGATGTAGCCCGGTCCCCCAAACTATCACATTTCCATAGCAATGTAGCTCTTCACTAAACTTTTGAAACTTGGATCCTCTCTGAAAATTGTTATGGTGATAACATAGGCTCCAATTGGGGATGCTATCCTCCCTACGAGGTAGCAAAGAACTGAATACTAAGTGCCTACCCATTGGGTTGTGGTCTAATGGTGTGATCTGAATCCACTAATATTTATTTTAAAAAACCTAAAATCTACCCAACATAGCTCAGGGCCTTCACCTCGGGCTTCAACCATGTTGTTTTTATTCCAACTTTTTCATGTGCAAGGAAAAACATAAAACGATTATATACAATGAATGGAAGGGGTGATGATGTTTAAACAATGTAATTCTTGAGGAACCTACCATTCACAAGCCCTCCTCTAGTGAGCTCCCCATTACTCTCATGTAACAAGTAGGCATTGCTCCCACGGTAAGCTGCAATTTTGAATGGACCCAACCATAGGTGATCAAATTTCCCATGTTTTCCCTTTTCTTCGCTTCTAGCATCCCATTTTAATACCCAGTCCCCTAGTTCGAAGTCATCCACCTTATTATGTTTGTCGAAAGCCTCTTTGATCTTGTCTTGACACAACTGAGCATTATTGAAGGCCCTTTCCCTAGTTTGTTGTACACTGATCAGCTCATCACCTCTTCTTCGTTAGGCGTCTGCTTCCGCTTCCTGCTTTTGTAGTAGCTTCATTAATGGAAATCCTAATATAGTAGGAAAAATTGCTTCAGTGCCATAGATGATCTGGAAAGGGGATGTGGCAATGGATCTCTTTGGGGATATTCTGTCAGCCCACAGTGCATGGGTGAGCTTTTTGTGCCGTGCCTTTTTATTTTCTTGAAGCAGTTTTTTGATGATTCTGACTAAGCTTTTATTCGAAGACTCATCCAACCCATTCCCTTGAGGGTAGTATGATGTAGAATGACCAAGGGTAATTTTGTAATCACTGCAGAATTTCTCCAATTTCTTAGACTTGAAAGTTGTTGCATTGTCTGTTATAATCTTGATCGGGCATCCGAACCTGGACAGAATATTATCCTCTAAAAATTGAATGATAACATCATCTGTAGCCTGCCTAGTGGGAACTACCTCAATCCACTTAGTGAAATAATCTGTCACTGTCAAGATCCACTTGTGTTGGGCCGAGGATTGTGGATGTATTTCCCCTATAAAATCAAGGCCCATTGTCTGAAAGGAGCCTCCACTGAAATGGGTTTTAAAGGTAGAGACTGCAATTTTCCTTTCCCATCGAAGATTTGACATTCATGGCACTTTGAAACTTCTTTATAAACGTCGGGAAAAATGCTAGGCCAATAAAATCCATCTCTCAAAATTTTATGCACAGTTGTTTTCCAATAATGATGACCTCCATAGTCACCTTTATGGAATGCTCTGATGGTTTTATCTGCTTCTCCTTCTATCAAACAACTCAATAAAATCCCTCTTAGATCTTTCCAGTACAATGATTCATTCACTATACAAAATTTTGTTGCCTTAAATTTTAAGAATCTGGCTTTCGTCTTACTAAATTCAAGAGGAGCTTGAAAATTTTTCACCACAAAGATGATATCTGCATACCACACATAGTCAAGAAATTTCTGGGATATTTGTGGAGTCACCTTTTCCTCTTCTATTGCACTGTCTGACAGATCAGCAATAAAGTTTATTCCCAAAAGTTCACAGTTTGTCTGTGCCATCAACCTTGCCAGTCCTTGTCCTTTGATCAACTTCGTGGGTTTGATCTCAAGATCATATTCTAATAGTACTGCAATCCATTTTCCCCTCTTTCCTTCAGGATCAGGTTGAGTCAAGAGTCTTTTACTGAGCTACTGGGCACATAAGCACTGGTGTGAGAATGTAGGATGTAGACTCTGAATTCTTTCAAAGCTTTGACCAGAGCATATGCTTGCTTCTCCATGATGTCATATTTTAAAGGAGCATCCCTCAATGTCTTACTATAGTATGCTATGGGATTTTCAAAATTTTAGTCATCTCTCTGGAGTAAAACACCAGCAATTGTGTGTTCTGAGGCAAAGGAGAACAATATGAAATATTTCTCAAAATTTGGACTAGCCAGTACTGGGGCCTTTGTCAATGCCACCTTGATGTCTTCAAAAGATTTTATAGCCTCAGGAATCCATTTTATTTCATTTCCCTTCTTTATCATGTTGGTGATGTGTTTTATGATTTCAGCTAAATTAGGGATGAATCTTCTCAGAAAATTCACTTTCCCCAGGAAAGATTGTACCTCCTTTTTGCTTCTGGGTATGCCAATTTTCAAGATCCCCCTCAACTATGTTGGGGTCTACCTTTATCCCTTCTTTCGAAATGATGTGACCCAACAAATTTCCTTCTTCCATGGAAAAATTTGACTTTTTAGGATTCAAAGAGATCCTGAACTTTCTGCATTTTTTAAACACCCTTCTGAGATGTTTGAGGTGTTCTTCATCTGAGGCAGAATACACAGTGATGTCATCAAGGTAGATAACAATGAATTTATCCTTTTCGTAATCAAAATCTATATCCATAACTCTTTGAAATGTTTCCCCTGCATTCATAATCCAAAATGACATCTTGGCATACATAAATGTTCCCCATGGTGTGGTAAATGTCCTCTTTTCCTAGTCATCAGGGTGCACCATAATCTGATTATACCCAGAGAAACCATCTAACATTGACATCCTTTGAGAGCCCACTACCTTCTGTAAAATGTGATCCAATTTAGGTAATGGATAATGGTCCTTTAGAGACACCTTATTTAGATTCCTGAAGTCTACACATAGCCTAATTTCTCCACTCTTTTTTTAGATTGGCACCAGATTTTCCACCCATTTGGAAAACCTTGGGGACACTATGATTTTGGACTTAAATAGTTTCTTTACTTCCTTTTCCATCAATGGTAACAGCAGAGGGTTTATTCTTCTTAATTTCTGTTTGAATGGCTTGTGATCTTCTTTGATTGGGATAACATGCTGGATTATACTAGTATCATAGACTTTCAGATCATCATAGCTCCAAGCAAAAACATCAGGGAATTCTTTCATTAATTTGACATACCTCTCTTTGACTTCAGGGTTGATCTTTCTGGACAGCTTCATGATCTTTGGATCTTCTGGAGTTCCAATATTGCAGTGTTCCACATCCCCTTCATTTACTGTGATCTTAGGACTTCTAGCTACGTCATTATTATCAAAAAGTTTCTCTAATGGTACCAGTCCCTTGGGGATGATGTTACTCTTTAGCTGAACGATATCTCTGCCAGCAATCTGATTGTCAAAGTATCCTTCTTTTATGAAAGCAGTTGCATCCACCTCATAGTCATAGTATTCATCATCAATGTTTAAATTTTCGAACTCATTCTCCATTTTGAGGAAGCTTTCTATCTGTTTGTCGTTTTTGAAAACTTGCCAGTGCTTCATATTGTCTAGTACTGTTGGTCTATACTTGATCTCAACTTTGTAGCTTTTTTTAGGGAAAATTGGAACTTTGAAAACTGCTGCTGAAGTAGCCAAGGCATCAACAACCTGATTTTGTTCTCTTGGAATTGTTGAAAGATTGCATTCTGGAAACTTCCCAAGGAGTTCTAGCACCATATTCCTATAATCCCTCAACCTAGGATGTTTTTCTTTGTAGATGCCTTTGATTTGATTTATAATTAGTTCGGAAGGTCCATTTATAGCAATTTTTTTGGCGCCCAATTCTTCCAAAACTTTCAATCCCAATAGTAATGCTTCGTATTCGGCCATGTTATTTGTGCATTCAAAAACCAATTTGTAAGAACATAATTTTGAGTCTCCTTTGGGATGATTAATCCAAATGCCAGATCTCGCTCCTTCTTTGCAGGCAACCCCATCAAAACTCATTTTCCATATCTGGTCCTCCGCATCATCTTGTTGCTCTGAAAACTCTTATATCCGTTGATCAGGCTTGTCTTGATTGGCTATAACGATTTATGTTTCCTTTTCTTCAGAACACAGGTCATTGAAGAAAATGGAAGATCCCAACTCAGTTTCCACTAAATATATAAGATGATTGCTAGGCTGTGATTTGTTGTTGACCATGTATTTAAGCAAAACTTCTCTATACAGTCTTATGTCTTGACCAAAGACAAGAATAGTGGCATAAGACATGTCAATCTGGAGGGTTCCTTTTAATTTTGTCGCCCAGGACCTGGACAACAGCATGCTGAATTTTGGAGGGATATCAGCTACTACTACATCCATCACCATATTCTTTGTTGGGATTTGTGCCAAAGACACCACTAGATCTTTGATCAGACCAAGGCATTTCACTTTTTTTTAATCGAAGGAGAACAGATCTTTATAAGGTCTTGTGACATCGAGGCCCAACTGGTCCATGACCACTTTCGACATCAGGTTGTAAGACGCTCCGGAATCCAACATAGCATTGTGTAGATTCATGTCATGGATTTTTAGACTAACATAGAAAGGAGGCACTTCTTCAGCATCACCATTTTCCTCCACGCGTGGGCCAAATAAAATGGTTGGATGATCATCTTGTATATTCAGTGTATCAGAAGTTTGTTTTGTCTTCAGCATTTTGATGATCTGCTTTCTATACTCATTGTTCTTGATCAATTCATAAAATGGTAATGAAATTTTTATCTTAGCCATCTCACTTTCAAAATTAAAAGAGGATGAAGTTTTCTCTGCCTCTTTGGTGACCATTTCTCTCCTAGTCAATAATTTCTTCTGAGGTTCTTCTTTCTGCTTCCCCTTTTCCAAAGTATCCTTTGCAACAAAATCTTTCACAATGGAGTCCTTCGCAGCTGAATCTTTTGTATTTTTTGGGCTGACTTGAAGAAGGTATGTTATTCTGAGCTTCTTTGGTGGGATTCCCCCTTGGAGGGTTTGGAGGTACTTTTTGATTTCGAAGGTTATACTACCTTTGGAATTGCATGATGTCATTTTGCAATCTAGTCTCATAATATTCCCTTTCTACTGATACCATTTCTTCTTCATCTTGCAAAAATATCTCACTTGCATCCATGAACTGGTCGTGTTCTTCTTTGGTAAAAAATACCTATGTTTCTTTATCATCACAACAGTTCGTGTTTTCTTCAAAATATCCATCATAATCTTAATTCACATGATTATTTTAGAAAGGAGGCCTGATTTGTTGTTCCCCATAATTTTCTTGGTTTCCCTGATTTAACTGATCTGCTTGATTTTCCTGATTCCCCTTATTTCTTGGCTCTCTTTGCCTAATCTGAGGAATAGCTGGTCTTCTCGGATTTCTAGGTGGTCCATCAGCCTATTCTCTAGGGTTAGGCCTATTTCCTAGAGCCATTCTTTCCATCATCTGCTCCATTTTCTCATCATTGCTTCAAATCTTTCCTCTGATGTTTGTGATGTTGAAGGATGTGCTTTATCCTGAGCTTTGTTTGTGTCCCTGCCAGCATTAGTTTTCATCTTCCTTGAATCCATTAGGTTCACTTGAACCTCTATGGCATCAGTCATCATATCATCCAATGTGGTAGATATTTGTTCTCTTAATAATAAAGCAAAATCACTTTCAAAAGAATCAACATCTCTGAGCTGAGCAGCTTTAGGGGGGGGGGGTGGTTTACCTCAGCAGGAATTGTATGGTAGACCTTCATGAATCTGGCTAAAAACTCCTGCACTGTTTCGTCGGGTGATCTCTTCATGTTGTTGTATTGTGTCAACAAATGAAGGGGATTTTTCTTATCCCCCCATTTTGCAAGGAAGCTTGTCTCAAAAGATTTGAAATTTGCAATACTTGCTGGTGGAAGGGCTCTGAACCACTTCCTTACTTCTCCTGCAAGACTTTGTGTAAATAGAATCATCTTCACATCTTCAAAATCCACCTCTTCCAAGTCTATGAAATCATTAAACTAGTCTAGATGTTTCTGAGTTGATATGTTACCTTCAGCATCATATAGTTTGATCCTTAGGTTGTAATCTTGAGGCAAATCATGTAATTGAGCAAGCAGTACGAGGGGAGAAAATATAGCTACAATAGTTGTCGTGAGGGGTCAGAGTGGTTGTTGGTTCTTAGCGGGGATCACTAAAGGCCTGGCAGATGCAGCTAGAATCAAATCTTGGAATCTCTTTTCGTCAAAGATGGTCTCGCTTAAACAAGAATCAGACTTAGTTCTGAATAGGATTTGTTGAAATTTTACGTCAAACTCGAGGTCTTCAATGTTAGTCACTCTGTCCTTGGGTAAAGATAGATATCGGTCTGGACGTAACACTGGGGCTACTGGCCTTTCTTTTCTTTTACGTACAAGCTTTTCAGGGTCAGAAACAGGGATTGCAGCTTTTGGGTCTAGGTTGCTCCTAGTCTGGATTTTCTTAGGATCCAGGATTTCTATCTCACATGGTGTGGTGCAACTGGTCCCAAAGTAACGAAGTCGCCATGGTAAAAACAATCTCAACCAATAGGGTATTTGATCCACTGTCACCCTCAGGGATCAAACTAGAGCTTTAAGTCATTTTCCCAGGGAATATTTTTCAATTTTGTCCCCGACAACGGCGCCAGAATGTTAGCACTCTGTAAATTGTGTCTGGCTGATAGACAAACGACAGAGGTAACTATTTCGACCAGCTTTAGAGTTGAAGCACTAGCCTGCTCAACTCAGAGAGGGATCTCTTGTGTCACTTGATATTTATGTGATAATCGGTGGCTAGATTTGGTTTGTTTTGTGTGGTTTTAATAAAGTTGTTGGCAAAGAAGGGGAGGAACACTCAGGGCTATGGAGTCAAAAATTTTGAAAGAGAATGAAGACAATGACCAGCTGGTAGAACTCTCTAGAGGACAAAGGCTAAATGAGGCAGTGAATCTGAGTTATAACTTGAATTTAATCAGAGTGGTAAGAGGAAAGAGAAAACAAATAATTGCATCAGAGCATTACGGAAATGAATTCTGAATTAGTTAGGAAGAAACGTACACAGTTTTAAATTGCTTAAGCCAAGAGCGTCACAAGACGAATTCTGAGCCTTTAAATTTCCAATTTAAACGGACAAAAATGTAAATGGAATAAAAGATCACAGAAAATACATACAATGAAGGAAGACAAAACTCATATCACCACCATTAGAATCTTTTCATAGAGACTTCAAAGCTTCTGCATATATACTCAATTCAGCTTCAGAAAATTACAGTAGAGTCTGAAACAACCAAAAAGGTGCTCTTGCAATTCTGCCAACATTAATTCATTCAAATGCCCCGGTATTTATACAATTCGATTACAATGGTTGAAAATGAAACATTTCAACTTCTAAAACTAATTATAGTAATTTCAACTGACAATCTCGGTATATGAACCGATTTACAATGATTACTCAAAAGACGATTCAAAACTAGGAACAGATTTCTCTGACTGCTCAACTTCCTTTACAACATCTGGCTTGTCCTGATCTTCTGTCGAACTCACTGGCCTGGTGACACTTGGAGGTCACTTACTGGTCCTGGGAAAACTGCATTTCATCTTGCCCAACCGCACGATTTCCTTCCATTGTGAGTCAGAAAGAATCTCGTAGTCCATCATCTCCTTAATAAAAATCTCTAGGTCAATGCATGTGGCGTAGGACATAATCGACATGCCAATCTTCACTATTTTAAATTGATTCAAAATTTCAAAGTGTGTGGCCAAATACTCTACCAGACTTGGGCCTTTCAGACTTTCCTCCATAGCTTCAAATTTGGAATGGTCCATCCTACACTGAATGAGGAGAGAATTGTAGTCTTATTGATTGTATAATGAACCTTTACCATCCCAAAATGGTGGGAGGCCCTTGACAAACAATTGTTCAGACGTATCTTTAAACTCTGGTATACTGTGCTCCATTTGCATAGCTTTGTTTTGAACCGATTTGAGCAAGTTGTGCTTGGCGATGATTCTCCTGGTCCAAATGATCAACGTAGTTCTGTCCTTTACCCCAATAGTCTGAAGATTAGCAGTGGTCATAGAATTCAGTAAATCAATAGCGTTATGGGTCCATTCTGAAGGTTTTTTGGCTAATGTTTCATTAACAACAATACACCTGCTTCAGGTCGTGGTAGCCACGTTGTCTTTGTCATTTATAAAATTCAGATAAACCATGAACTTAGCATCCTCTACAGCAATCGCATCTCAGATCACATGTTTAGCTCCTTGTAACAGTGTTTTACCTTTTAACCTTGTTCTCAGCTTGCTTACTCTCTCTTGCAAATCTTGATTTTCCCTTTGGAGTGGAGCCATCTTTTCATCTTTTATTTTCATCTCTTGTTTCGGCTTTTCCAAGGCTTCCTTAAGGCTTTTGATTTCCCCTGACTGTAAGCTCACTTGGGACATGGCTTGAACCAATCCATTAGTGCTCAATCCAGCTTTTGCATTAGCAGGTACAATGATAGCCATGTCTGATGTCGCTACTTGTCCTTGTAACCAATTCTCTTTCTCCTTTTCCAGCTGCAACACTTTAGCTTTGTAATTTAATGCTTCTTGTCTGAACGTCTTTTTCTCTTTCTCTAGAGCAGCTAGCTCTGTTGTCTGTGGATGGTCTGTGGAGGGCATCTTCAGTTTCTTCTTTAGGCTTTGGATCATCTTATCTTTCTCATCTAAAGAAGCCTTTACCCCTTGAGGGCCTTCTGATTCCAATCTTTTGACCTGTGTTTTCCAGGCCTTACTAGATGCTTTTTTCTAGTTCAATTGCCCATCTAATTTCAGTGCATGTGTTTTCAATCTCGAAACCCTCAGACCTAAACTCAGGTAGTCTGAATATAGCATATCATTGACATTCCTGTGGAACTTTACTTTGTCTGGGGCACCAATATTTTCATAATGCATCTTGATTTCAAACACTTTATCATCAACAACCACTGCTATGTTAAATGTGTTTCTTTCCACATCCATGACTAAGAGCAGGGAAGCTTTATGCTCAGAGATCTTCTCTACCTCTGGAAACATGTCTCTTATTTCACTATTTGCCATACTTCCCTTCACAGCATATTGGTTCATTAAGTCCTCTTTGGACTGATAAACTGCTATGGGTCTTCTGCTAAAGATATGTTTTCTGCTGTTGAAAAGCCTCGAGCTACTTTCACTCTGTGGCGTGCTTCCTGTACCATCCTCCTCGTTCTTGGTTGCACTTTCCACCATCTCCATGCTCTTTTTCTCTTTAGGTTCTTCTTCTTCCAGGTCCATGACCTGAGAAGATGGTGTGATTTTCATTTTCTTGAGAATATTTCCCTGACTACTGGCACCCAGTGTCGCTGAACTACTCCTCTTGTGATAAATACTCTCCTTTGGGGGTTTAATAATAAAATTCAGAGAAGTTTTTTGTGTCTGGACCTGCTGAGGGGCAGACTCTATCTATTGTGTATGATCATGTTGCAAATTGATCTCCATATTTGTGCAGACTTCCAAGTTTGCCAATCTATCAAATTCTTCAACTTGCTCATGTTCATAGGGGCTTTGTCTGCTCATCACCCTCCTCTTAGATATGATCTGGTGCGGGTCATATCTCCTCCCCTGAAACTGTGTAAACCCAAATTTATTGAGTTTGGCTTAAATTTGAGGTAGAAAAGACCTGGTCTTTACCACAAAGGGCCCCACCATGAAAGGGAATTTTAAGTTAGATGCCTTGTGCGTCTTCAGAAAATGTTTTGTCTCTAAAATAATCCTTTGTCTAATGAACTCTAAGGCAAAGACTCTGGGAGTCAAAAATACTTGTAAAAGGTAAGGTCCTTCTTGATATCCATATACCCAAATCACAGTAGATTGTATGAACAACATCCAATCTCCCACCCTGCTCTCTGGATTTGGTTGTAAAAATATCTTCATTTCTTCTAGAACCCTTGGCAGGTATGTGCCGAAGATAAGACTGTGCACCCTGGACATGATATTATTGATGAAAATAAGCATGGTGATCCTCTTACATTTAGTTGCGATGAATGCAGTTTTAGGGAATTCGGTCTTGTTCAATTCTAGGAACATTCTCAGTAAGTGAGTGTAGTATCTGAAGTGTCTTAATCAATTGAAATTTACCAAATGTTGATGCATATTATTAGCGATGAACCTGTCGAAACTGAAACAAACCGACTGAATAGACTCTGACATAAAGAAGGTCAACAGAAAACCCAACATGACTTCTACCACAAACTTGTCGTTATCCAACCCTAAAATTTGACTAAGCAGGGACCAAGCCCATTGGACCTCAATAATCATAATGTTTACATTGATAGGTAACGACAGTCTTTCGAAATGGTGTTCAGGTTTGACAATGGTTTGCAGAAACATGGTTTTTACTTCTTAGCGGCATTCTCTATAGATTTTGATCATTTTTTCTTCCTTGAAGGGCTTTGACACTGTGGGGGAAGACTTTGGTTTAATGAGGGTTTGTCGAAGCGACAGACTATCTATTTCACATAAAAATTCTGACCCTATCTTGTTCAAAATGACCTTTTCTTTGTGCGAGTACTGTTCTGCACACCAACTGACGAACTCTGGGAAAGGAAAAATGACTTCTACAGCATAATGGGTGATGGACACTTGGTTCGCTTCGAGGAAGGGTATACGTTTTCCAACATTGTCTAGTAGATTGGATCTGGACATGGAAATGGGCGAAATTGTTATTTCTGTGTCTAAAACGTCGGAGTCCCTGTCAATTAGGGCGTCTTCTCTAGAGGTGAGATCTTACTCAATCACGGATAAAATGACAAGCTTAGCGGCCATGGCGAAAAATACCTGTTAAGCGGCGAAGAAAGCACGAATCTGATTCAGTTTTGAGCTTGAGTTTCGAATGGATGCTTTGCGCCAATTTTCGAACGTTTGAATGATTCAAAATATCATAAAATAATGTCAAGGGTCCTCCTTTTATAAGTGCCTATCGATATCGGGGAATGGGGAAAACGGTTTTGAATAAACCACTTTTCGCCCCGATGTACTTATGATGATGCCATGTGTCCATGCATGAAACCACGGTGGTTTTCCCCTGCCCGCCTTCGAATGATTATCCTTCACATTGCTTCATTGCTCAATATGCGCCTTAGCCGTTGTTCCAGGCTGCTTCAAGATCGACGTCCCGTCGGGTCCCGTCAACTTTCGATATCGGGGGTTGGAGAAATAGGTTTTAGGTAGACCGGTTTTTGCCCCAATGTACCTCTGAGGGTGCCATGTGTCCACGAATGAAACCACGATAATTTTCCCCGGCCTGACTTCGATTAATTATCCTCCGCACTATTTCGCCACCCGATGTGGGTCTCGACCATTGATCTGGGTCGCTTCAAAATCGACAATCCACCGGGTCCTACCTTTCGTGCCTCCGCTATATTTGTCCATATGTCACCAGATGTAGCTCGGTCCCCTAAACTATCATGTTTCCACAACGATGTAGCTCTTCGCTAAATTTTCGAAACTCGGATCCTCTCTGAAAATTGTTATGGTGATAACACCTAGGATATGACCATGTTCATCCACACAATTTAGAAGTAAAGCACTATGATATTGTATTCTCTTCTAAGTTGATGTTGATCTTTTTAACCTACAATAAATCTGGATATATATGGTTGTGTGAAAAGAAGTAGAATAGGTAGAGGAGAAAATCAAGGATAATTTAGTACCCATCACTTATGCCAACTTATATAGGAATGAGGGAAATATTAGACCTTGCGAAATCCCTAAAATATCCAACATTGAAAGAAAAAATGCACATGAGAAATTGGGACGTCACTAAGAAGACTAGAACAAAATGTCCCATATTAAATAATATAAAATGAATCCAAATATCAAAATGAAACCATGGCTTGAACTATAAGAACCATTTCTATTGTGCATAATCCTTCAAATTTGTTTTCTTATCCTCCTATAGGGCATACATTTCACTTGCAAACCATGTAACATCGTTCAAAGACACATGCATGGCCTCTAAGCCCCATGAATAATGTATTAGGGACTAAATCCTTAGTTCTTCATCCCCAATTCATGGCTTAGGCCCTAAGGATCATTCTTGTTGCGCTCAATATTTGAAGTTTGGCCTCTAATCCTCCTTGTAATTGCAATTCATTTGTCTCATCATGACCAAGTAGCCTTAACAATGTTCCATGTACCCAGGGAAAGCATGACAAAAATGACCTATTGATTGGAGCCTTTGGCATGACTGGCCAATGTTCTATGATGCAACTGGCCTATTTCAAAATGGGAATTTGAATCATATATATGTCCATAAGATGCATGGGAAATTTATTCATTAGTATTTTTTAAGGGAAAGGAAGATAATGGAGTAGACAACATGTCAAACAAAGGAACTCATTTTTTCGTTTGTTGAAGTTGGTCACTTATAGGATTTTTATAGGGATATAATCGAGAAGCTCTTAAGGGCCTACATCCAATCAAATGGTATGTTAAAATTAGGATCCATAAGTCATTGCATGTGTAGCTCACAACAATAAATGGCCTCCACTTAGAACCATGTTCTCGGGCATAGTATGGAAAAAATGACCTAGTAATTAGAGCCTTTGTCATGACAAGTCCATACAAGCACAAATTGAAAAAAAATCAATGTTGACCCCATTCACATGTCACTTATAAGCAAGGTCAAGTACATGAGCAGGCGTGCCTTATTTTTGGGTTTTGATAGAATAACCAAAGAATATTTGACTGTTGAATTCTTTGTTTGAGTCATGTTTGAGTCCAGAAACCCTCCCATACCATCAATGCATGTGTGTTGTCCTGACATGTCATGAAATTTCAGTCCATACAAGCACAAATTGAAAACAAATTCAACATTGTCCCCATTCACATTAACTATTCTACAGGCTTCTTGTTTGATTGTCGAATTGTATGTGCGAGTCATGTTTGAGTCCAGAAACCCTCCCATACCGCCAATGCATGTGTCTAGTCTAACCATGTCAAATTTCAGTGCATACAAGCACAAAATGAAAATATTTCAACGTTGGCCCCATTCACACGTCATTTATATGCGTCGATTTCAAGTACATGAGCATTTTAGAGGGGGGAATTACATAGTTGTTGCCACAAAAGGGGAAAAGTTATCCAATTGTAAGAAATGGTTTAACATTGAACCATGCACAAAAGAAAGTGTGGTTAAATGATGTGTTTTAAGCAAATTCTAAAGTTGGAGGTAAGGAAATATCTAAAAGGTCTTCCCTAACATCATATTGCGAAATATTTTATTGTGTATTTATCTTTACCAAACTCTTCACTATTGCACCCACCACCTTAGATCACCTAGTTTTAATAATAGGTCCAACAATTGATTCTTGGGTATCTAAACACTTAGCACTTCATGATGGGATAGTAGTAAACATGCTTGGATTGGCTATGATAGACACATTTCTCATAGGCTCAAGAAAAATCTTAAAATTAGTTTTTTCCCTTATATGCCCAACTTCACTTATGGGATTAGGAATAACTATAGGAGATATACTTCCATCAACATCTAGAAGTTTATCTTGAAAATAATTCTTTAGCACTTACTCAACAAGAGATGTTTTGTATTCCTTTGCATTGTGAACAACCACATACAACCCTTATTTGAAAAAAATCATCCAAATCATTTGTAAGGAATCCCACCTCCTACGACACCATACATGTGGATTGTTCTAGGAAAATTTGTTCATATAAATATCTCTCATATTGGTGTTAGTTGTCTAAGATTATAAAGGTTAAGAGATAGGTGTTATATCATTATTTTTTGTGTTAATGGTTAAATGGGTTATGAGTTACAAAGGATTGTGGTTAGGAGTCATAGGGGGTAACTAAGGGTCATATGCATTAGGGTTGATATATTCTTAGGAGTTACGAGATAGGGTTTATGTGCCATTGGGATTACAAGTTTAGTTGGGTTATTGATGAAGGGTAATAGGGTAAAGTTTAAGGGGTTATAAGGATTAAAAATATGTGATTATATGTTAGAGTGTTCAGTTTTAAGGATTGTAAGAACTATGAGTTAAGGGTTATAGGGAGTTTGAAATAAATAATAAGCAACCAATCGATGTTGGGTTTCCTACCCAAATTTCTAATTATGCACCTGAGAGACAGAGGATGGGGGTGTAGCGAGATATATATTATAGAACAAAAAATGTCTCATGTGCATTATGTCATTTACCCTGCCTCTTTTTTTGTCCCATTATTTTTGTTCCTTCCAAGCATCCCTAAGGTCATAGGACTCAAAATGAGTAATGACACCTTTGACATGATATAACCCTACATTTTTGTCTATTTTCTTTCAAATCTTCCTTCTCCTTTTCCTCATCCAAATTTCCTGGAGGTGTGGGATGTAGTGGGAGAGGAGGATTGAATCTTAGCCCGATCTGTTTGAGCTTGATTTTCCTCAAAGACTCCTTGTAAAATTGAGACCTATGCAGGGTAGCTTATAAATTATGAGAGGAGTGTGGTTTTATCCTTTAAAGATTATAAATGGATTTATTTATAGTTTGATAATGGAAAGTAGAGCCTAAGATTAAGAAGAAGGGAAGATTCAAGTTAACAAATGAAGCATCTGTAACTGATTGCATATTGATTTAACAAATGAAGCATATTCTTCTAGTTGGATTTTTCCCATATGTATATGTATATACCACTAAAGGTGATACATTATCTTATGTATGATCCCATAATTTTAAATGTGTAAACTTCCACATCAAGCATGTCCATGCTAGAATCATGGGGTCATTGGACTCAAGGAGGGATGAGGATTTAGAATTATACATATATGTGGATAGTTGGAGGAGAATGATAATTTTGAAGGTGCTAGGCCTCTTCCTACACACCACCAGATCACCTCTCATTGACAGTTTGCGTATTTATCCCTTTTAGTTTTGGGTTGTTAGTATTTTCAATTGCATGCACCTTTCAATCTAGTCAAAGTTCAATTAATGTCTCTTGTTACTGTAGGGTTATAAAGCCTCATCTCAATGCCCATATGCCTCCAACCTTGTGATCTAATCATTTGGTGACAAGTGTCATGAAGGGTGATGACTAAGACTAGGGGTAACTTTCAATTCAAGGCTAGGAATGACAAGGCCCACATCAAGTGAAGGAAGAAAATTAAGAAGGTATATGTGTTGTCCCATTCCATGTCAACAACAATGCATTCATTCATTGGGAACACTAAAACCTGACAATTCGATGACTCCACTAAAGACTGATGAAAACTTAAAACTTGCGTCAACCAATTTGTGTACTTTGAAAGAAAATTAGGGTTTATAGTTTACATGATGAATTGATGATGGAAGAAAGTGGGTGTGTGAGTCAAATTTGAGTCCAGAAACCCTCCCATATCATTAAGGCATGCAAATAGTCTATCCATGTCAAATTTCAATGCATACATAAACAGTTTGAAAAAATTTCAACATTGCCCCCATTCACAGGTCATTGTTGCCCCTGTCTAATCCTAGTACAATTTCCTTGTAAAATTTGAATAAAATATTTGAATAAGACAAATTCAAAACTGCAAATCCAAGTCAAAAGAAGTGTAGTTGAATATAGAAAAAAGGAGAGGCGTAATGTTTCAACACAAAGCAAAACCAACAATTTTCGATGTAGATATTGCTTCAAATTTGGACGAAAATCCCACTGAAAGGAGAGGCATATTGGACAATTTTAGACGAAAATCTGATTGATATTTATTTGTCACATGAAATCGCTAGGATGACATACCTACATCATTGGTATGAGATGTTTTTGAAATTTCTAAATCTGATTTCTGCAATTAAAATCTGAAATTTCAACGTATTTGCATTGAAAATGCTTATAAATGGTGCTTTTTTATATTTTTCAATGAAATCTAAGAACCTGGCATCCACATCGGCCATTACCAGAAAAATGGCTTATATTGTTGAATTAATGCCAAAAGAACAACGTGTTGCTTTGACAAAAGATTGGGATTGATCATATTTTATTCAAAAACGACAAAAATTTAAATTATGGTTGTCATTCATTGGCTTATACAAAAATATAAACATAAAAATGTAAATCCCTGGGATGACATACCTACATCGTTGGTATGATTAGGCACAGTAGCGCAAAGCTCCTCTTGGTTTCGAGAATAGTTCATTCTCTACTAAACAGGGGCAACCACGTGAAGGTGGAATCTCTAATTATGCCCCACCCCGCCCAACCCCCCGCACATCACTCTCAATTTCCCCGTAGTGCCTAATTTGAAATTATAAAGAACATGTATCATATACTATATTATACAAAATAAAAACATATAAAGATCATATAAAAGATATAAACACATACCTTTTCTTTTCAACAATTAAATACCAGCCATCTTCTTCTTCATCCAGCTCAACATCTGTATCAGGATCTGGTTCAAAATCGATATTGGTGAAAGGCTCATTCATATCAACATTGTCATCAACGTCATTTTCACTAATACAATTATCAATATTCAATGAGATCGTCGTCTCCTACATTTGGATGATCAACTTATTCAACTTCTTCGTCTAACACATCGACTACAACCACCTGCTCCTGACCTGCATAATCATGATCTTCTTCCTCGTTATTATCTTCATCCTCGGATACATGATTATACTTTATTGGTCTTCCTCTTGGATCATATCTAACAACGTATGACCAACCTGCTTTACCAGGTACCTCTGAGTAAATACTTGCTCACATTGACTTGGAAGAGCATAAGGCTTTGTACCCGGTTCAAATGCCCTTGTATTAACTAGGTTAATCCATTATCATTCTCAATAACAGTTCTTTCGGGCTCATGTTCATGCATCTATAGCATGTACCATTTAACCTCAAACAAAACTATTTTAAAGGAATTAAAATCACACTCAATTATATCCTCCAAATGCCCATAGTACCTATTCTCAGTTTCTTCCGGATTTTTGTCACTTCTAGAGGAAATGTTGGTGACCTTAAACACTGCAGTTATCCCACAATCCGAGGTTTTCATCTTATCATCCAACATTTTGATACGAAATTTACGACCATTACACCACATAGTCTTGTGATGTTTCAACTGCAACATGGACAAAAAGTAAAAAATACATTGCCAATTAATAAACCTCATATAGGACTTAGTAAATATATATTTCAAAAATTAAACAAACCAAATACATTGAAAAATTGGGAAATAACTAGGAAAATGTGGGTAAAAAATTTACTTGCATGTTTATCTTTTAAACAAAAGGCTAAATCAACTTCCCTTGATGTAAGATCAAGAAATTGATCTCAATGACGATGCGTTGTTTTAATCATCTTACTCACCCCTTCCCATGATAACCTACCGAAGTATTCTTCAGTATATTCTATCCAATGCTCCATCCAATCAAGGTTGTTTGCAATGTATAAATGTAAAGCATCCCACTCCCGAGCAACTATATGATAAAATAACAATTTAATATAATTAATTAGCTATTGTTAATAAATGAATAATTTAATATAGTTCAATATGCAAGAACAAAAAATGTAAAAAATCAATATGATAAAATAAAATTGGAAAAATAAATGTGTAATATATTAAATCTACGTCAACATCTAATAATTACCTTTCACAGTCCTCATTTCACCTTTCCCCAATAGGACCTCCCCTTCAAATTTGTTGATGGAGTCGAGATACCAAATGCAAGGCACATTCATATTTTCTGCTAATTTAGGTAGATATTGACAAATATACACCATGCATTGATATACCATATATCCCTCAACCATAGAACCCTCTGGACATGCTCTTTGTCTAACAAAAGCCTTCAATGACTTCAACTGCCTCTCCACCATCCACATCGACCTTGTGTGTACTGGTCCACATAATTCAATCTCCTCAACTTGGTGTATGAGGTAGTGTTCTTGTGCATTGAAAAATGCTAGAGGTAGATACTATTGCATTTGACACATTAGTCGGGGAATTTCTCTCTTCCAATACCTTATATCTTCTTTATGGATTTCTTTTGATGATAGCCACCTACAAATGTCGATGCAATAAAATAATATCAAGGCATACATAAATTTGCAAATAAAACATAATATGTCAATAAGTTCCGCTACAAATCACATATGAAGTACATTTTCCTTATAAAACATTACTTACCTCATGTATTTTCCAAGTACATAAATAATTTGTTTTATGTTGTTGTCAAAGTCGTCTGGGAAAGATAAAGGTAGAATATACTGTAACAAAAAACAAATAATTAATATTTGTTTCCAAAAAATGCGTACCAATAAGGAAATATTTTATAACCTACTAATTACCTTAATGAATGCATGTCAGTCATGTGTTTTAACCCCACCAAAATCACCTTTTTTCGTTAAGATATTTTGTATGTTCGACGAAAACCCCGTCAGAAACCTAATTTTTCGAATGACCTCTTTTACAATATTTCTCTGTTGCTCTGTCAATAACCAAGGAAGACTAGTATTTTGTTCATGACCATCGCCATTAGAATTAATAATAACACTTTGCAATGCGTGATTAGCTTCCTGGATGTCACAACAAATCTTTCCAATTCTTTCTTTGTCAGTCCTTCCATCTAATATTCGCCATAACAATTATGTTATGTTCTTCCCGATATGCATTGTATCAAATAGATGAACTATTTGTAGGTGCTCGTGGTATGGAAATCTATTGAATTGCATCGGGTAAATTTTCATTCCTCGTGGAAGCCCATTCGTGCCTTAACAACATTCATGAAACATCAACAAATTCAAATTAACATTAATTAATCAAACAAAATGAAATTAATACTAATGAAATTAACCAAAGATTTATATAATGTGTCATACATAAATAATTTGCATACCTTGACGATTTCTAATATATTCCAACTTCCATAGGCGATGTGTCATTCTTCGTGGTTTTTTTGTTGGATTACTGAGAGGGGGGGTGAATCAGTAATAGAGCAATCTAATCCTTTTTAACCATATAATCCAAGTGTTATATCAATGTATCATTATCATCCAATAACTGCAGAGTAAATAAGCAATGAACAGATGAACAATCATACACATACACAATACACCAGTGTTTTACGTGGAAACCCAAAGCGAGAGAAAACCACAGAATGCTTTATCTTTTATGTCTTGAAGAATTACATTCATTGGAAGCACCAACTTCCTTTGTTTTCCAGCTGCAACTGGAAGGAGGCTCCAACCCCCTAGTTTCTCAGGCTACAACCTGAGGGAAGCTCCAACTCCCCAATTCCCTGGCTACAACTAGAAGGAGGCTACAACCCCCTATGTTCTCCGGCTACAACCAGAAGGTGGCTACAACCACCTATCCTTGCCCCGTCCAACCGCCCTGACGTATAAGTAGAATGATGGAACCACTATCACACTATCACTGTGAGATATACTGTTGTAAACCTGTACCAATCAACTTGCACCAAATAACCTGTACCAATAACCTGAACCATGCATCAACTTGTACCTCAAACTGTAATCAACCTGTACCATAAACAAGTGCATCAACCATGCACCAACCTATACCATGAACAAGTGCATCTACCATGCACCAACCTGTACCAAACAATCTGTAATCAACCTGTACCATAAACAAGTGTAGCCAACCATGTACCAAGTATGTATCAATCATGTGTCAAGTACTCATCAACTATGACTCATGAATATGTACCAACATCATCAACAATACACCTCATGTATGTGCCAACTCATCAACTACTTGTCTCAACGATATACCCAACTTGTACCTCAACCAAAAGCCCTCATCAATTTCATCATCCAAATATGATTTGTAACTCTATAATAGACCTGGTGTATATGATCACATACCTGCAAACCTTCCTTAACTTTAACAATAATAACTAGCATTTTCATCAAACGTTTCTTTAGTCTCACAAGACTAGTTTTGGATTAGTTAACAACCCTAACTTGAAATAATCATAAATTTGCACCTGTAATGAATAAAGATCTGAAAATGATACACAATGTTCTTCAGTGTGTTTTATGCAATTCCTCCAAGTTTCACTGGTTGTAACCTCTCAGAAAAGGAGTTATAGAAAAAATGGCACACCTTGTTGAATTCTGGCTTATTCTAGAGAGCAACCTTGTAGAGCGTGCCCCGAACGGAATATTTTTTGAATTGATATGAAACTGATCAAAAACATACTACAGATTGTACTCTAACCAACACATTTGGTATTACTGAATTTGGATCTGTTATGAAGAAGTTATGACATTTTTACCTAAAACACCTTTTTTTGACTAGTTTTAGGACTAGCCACAAACCCTATTTTCCACGAAGTGTAACTCCAAAAATACAACGACCCACAAGATGAATTTTTTACCAAAGATACTTGGATATGTTTCCTCAATGGCATAGAAATTTCACGGTGTGAATCGTTCTATAAAAAAAATTTATTGCGAAAATGGTGAGATGACCTGAAAAAAAACATACCTTAGAAAGCATCATCGAAAGAATTTATCCTTCCTTGAATTTCGGCCTTCTTTTCTTCACTTTCCTCATAAATTCGGCTTAGATATCCTTTGGTTACCTCATACACCTATAGGTATTCAATATTCTCAAGTGTGTCTTAAATGAGAGAGCCTTGCCTCTTATTTATACTCTCCAAGTAGCTTCCTTAAAAACATCTTCTAGATCACTTTACCCACTTTCCTTATTTTAGGGTTAACCCACTTTTAATTTATCCATTAAATTAATTATTGAAATAATTGATTTTGTATTCACTTTGAATTATAGTGCACTCATCACTTCACTTTATTATTTACCTTTAAAAACTCTTAAACCACTTTGACTACTTTGACCTTTTGGGGCTTCTAGATGACATATGAGGGTCCTCCAACTTCGTAAGGCCATAACTCTCAAACCGTGAGGAGTTATGTGATGTTCCACATACCACCAGAAATGGAATGATATGTACTATCCATATAGAATAGTATTACCTGAAAATATATCAAAATTCGTACCGTTATCCATCAAACAAACTTGGGTCCATTACCCAAACCTGGGTTCTCCAACTTATCATGGCCATAACGCTCTAACCGCGAGGAGTTATGTGACGTTCCACATACCACCAGAAATGGAATGACAAGATCTATCCATATAGGATAGTTTCACTGACAAATTCATTGTCGTTCATCTCATTATTCCACAAATAAGCATGGGCTCTCTAACCATACTTCTAGGATAACTCAATCCGCAAAGTGTCTTCCCGTGAGGGCTTTCACCATAAGGGGACCACTTTGGAGTTCATACATTTCTACTTATTATCAACCATGACAAGACAATAACGAGTCATCTTTACATCAAACAATCTTGGGTCCATTACCCAACCTTTGTGCTACAGAGCTTTCTTCAAGGGTTGACATTAATGACAACCAACCTTAATCAACAATATCCCCCTTTGGCATTGATGGCAACACTCTGATGCAATACTAAAATCATATCACTCATGCTCCCCCTGGAACCATGCCTCTGTCCTTTGTATCTGATAAATCTGCTCCCCTTGGAACCATGCCTCTATCCTCTGCCCCTGTCCTCTACATATGATAAATCTCTCCCTCTGGAACCATGCATATGTCCTCTGCCTCTATCCTCTGCATCTGATAAATCTCTCCCCCTTTGTCATCAATGGAAAAGGTATCTTTCCATCCAGAGTTGCTCCCCCCGACTGAACTGTCCTCTTATGGTGCTTCCTCATGTAAATCTAAGACATATAAGATAATCATTCAAAAAGCATTCATTTTGGAGTAGAAATAACTCCAAGTCTTTGGCGAAGATATTCAAAGGCTTCCCATGGAAGTGGTTTTGTAAAGATGTCTTCCACTTGTTCTTTTGTGCCCACATACGCAACTCTGATGTTCTTTTCTGCAACCTGCTCCCGTAGAAAGTGATACTTGATTGGAATGTGCTTCGTCTTGGAGTGCATCACCAGATTCTTCGAGATATTGATGCCGCTTGTATTATCACAATAGATTGGAATGGGCTCATCATATTCAACCTGTATATCTTTCAGAGTTTGTTTCATCCAAAGAACCTGTGTACAACATGATGTTGTTGCAATATACTCTGCCTCGGTTGTAGATAAGGATACTGATTATTGTTTCTTGCTTAGCCATGATACCAAACATTCACCCAAACAGAACGTTGATCCACTGGTGCTTCATCAGTCATCAATACAACCTGCCCAATCTGCATCTGTGTAGGCAATAAGTGATAGATCCTTTCCTTTTGGATACCATAATCCAAACTCTTTTGTTCCTTTGAGATATCTGAAAATCCTCTTTACTGCTAATACATGTGATTCCTTTGGTGCTGCTTGAAATCGTGCCACTTGTCCAACTGCCTGCATTACATCTGGTCTTGATGTTGTCACATATAGTAGGTTGCCAATCATTGACCTGTATTGCCTCTGATTTGTAGACTTCGAATCATCATCTTTGCTCAACTTGCAACTGGTTTGCATGGGAATGATAACTGATTTGCAATCTTCCATTCCGAACCTCTTTAGCATTTATCTGATATACTTGGTTTGAGAAATAAAAATTCCTTGGTTGATTTGACGTATCTGAAGTCCCAGAAAGAAGGATATTCTCCAAGTAATGACATTTCAAATTCATTTTGCATATCTTTTGCAAATTTATGGCTTAACTTGTCATCATCACTACCAAAAATAATATCATCAACATAAAATATTACCTTGACTTACCTTGATGTAGAGGTTGTTGTTTGCACTTCCTTTCCATAGTTCCTAGGGAGTTTTGTCATTGTTGTTTATGAGCATTACTCTGTTTTGAATGTGAACTGATGTATGCACTGTATGTGTACAAAAAATATCTGTTAATTTGGAATCCATTAGCATTGTTCGAGCCATTTCCAGTGTAATTATCATCCATTGTGATAATGTTCCTTTTTCTTTGAACCACTCTCTGAACCAATCTATGAATCCATGCTCCCCTCACTATCATATATCTATCCAAACTTGCTAAGTGTTCTTACGAATCCATCTCTGTCCATACTGTCCAAGACTCTACTTGCGCAACTGTCTATAATGTTGACCCATTTATCACTATACTATCATGAAGTCTTGATTAATCTATCAAATTGTACTTCTACTAACTGATTGCTCTGAATTTATCTTCTCAAACTCTGCAAGTTTCTCGAAGGATGGTTCTTTGGTTTGTCAAAACTATCGCATAACTCCCCCTGTCTAATATTCATATTACTTGGGAGTCTCTAAGCCAGATGGCTCAGAACAATTCCTGCTCCGATGTGTATTCATCATCATCTTCATTGGTAGATTTATTATCTCTTTGAGCTCTGACTTCTTTCTTTCTATCTGTCGATTCATCTTTCACTACAATGCTTGAAAGTACAATCTCTTGAACATGTTCCTTATTTACCTATCCTTCCTTTCTTTCAATTATTTTCCAAACCTTTCTGTATCTGACATCTTTCCTTTTCTCTGTAGAATTTTCTTCATCTCATTTTATTGCCAATCTTGCAATTTCTGGTTCCTGGTCTTTGTTCATCTGTTCTTCCTGTTTTCTTATCCATACTTTCTTATATCTGATATAAATATTCTCTTTCATGAAAGTATTGATCATGCTTCTACAATCACTGGCTATGTGTCCATAGTTATGATATTTGTAACACTCAATGTTACGTGCAACCACATAGGCACTTCTTGCTTGAACATTTCTTTTATAATCCTTGCAATCTGCAACCTTATGTCCAAAGTTAGTACAATAAAAACAATTACCATAAAATAAATTTGCATACCTGGGAGTGAATGATCTTCTTTGTGGCGTAGTCCCTCTAAATTTTTGCCTTGACTGATCATGATCATGATTGAAGCTTTTTTGTGGCTTGAACATGGATGGTCTTCTTGAAGATGTATCTTCAATAGTTTTCTTAGATTCTGGTTGACCATGATTCCTTCCTTTGAGTACTTCTACATAACTCTTTCTATTTTCTTCATTCTTCTTTTCTAGCAACCTAGAGTGCTTCTCTTCATTCTCTATAACTGATGTGGATCTTTCTGTCTCTTCAACGTTCTTGTTGAGCTTGACGATTTTACTTCTCAATGTGACAACTTCTTCTTCAAGCTTCTCAACCTCTTCTTCTTTCTTCATTATCTGAGACTTCATGACTTCTTCTGTTATTTTCGCTTCTTCAAGATGAATTTTAATGTGATTATTTATTCTTCGAGTCCTTTCTCTTCTTGACCAAACTCTGCCTCAAGTTGGTTTAGATCGTTAGTTATTTCCTTAAGATGATCTGTCAATATCTTCTCTCTCATTTTTGCTTCTTCCTTCTGTGCTGCTATATTGGTTTCCAAACACTGCTTTTCATATTCAAGATTTTCTTCAATCTTTCTGGCTTCTTCTAGCTGAGTTCTTAAGTTCTTGATGACCTGCTGGGCTTATTAAAAAATGTGAACACTTTCCTTTTGTTTCATCAATTCTTTCTTGAGTGAATTGTTTTCTTCTCTTAGCTCATCTCAAGAATTAATCAACTCTTCTTTATAATTGCCTTCCTTTTCAATTAGTTTTTCTACCTCATTTCCTTCATGGCATTCTATTTCAAGATGTCCACGTTTTTCACAATTAAAACAAAACAACATACCTCTGGTGATTATGTACTCTTCATCTTCTGAATCTGCTTGACATGGTGAACATAATTCTTCTTGATTTATATTTGCATCTTCTTTGACATTTTCTGAATCTGTGATGGGTGAAGAATATATGTCATGTAAATTATCCCAAAGTTCTTTTGATGATGAACATTTACCAACCTTTTCTCTTACCGGATTAGGTAATCCTTCCCAGATGAAATCCATTGCTATTTTGTTATTCTTCCTCAATTCCTTCTTGGCTGCAGTCTTTGCCCTTTCTGAACTATCATATCCTATAACAATTGACAGCCAAATATAATGTCCTTGTGCCTGTAAAAATACTTTCATCTTTATGCTCCACATCTCATACTTAAAACCATTCTGACCATTAAACATTGGTACTCCATTCTCAGAATAATCCATGATCTCCTTCCAGTGGTTAAATTGTTTTCTGAAGGA